>JAHDVE020000573.1:0-43162 GCA_022606495.2 Halesus radiatus | reverse complement strand
AAAGAAAAAGAAAAAGAAAAAGAAAAAGAAAAAGAAAAAGAAAAAGAAAAAGAAAAAGAAAAGGAAAAAGAAATAAGAAAAAGAAAAAAATGTCCTGAAATTATGTTTCTACGTACATGAATTTATGTTTTATGTCGGATAGGATTTTTTGAATAATTTTGTTTTCAATACCCGCTTGAACTCTGCTAAATTCTGAATGTTAGCAATATTTGGGGGAAGCTTATTCCAGATGACCGGGCCCGATATAGAAAAAGCGCGATCATAGTACACGGGTTCCATGTGAGAGTAAATGTAAAAAATTGAATTGCATATGCCTAGAGACAAAGATAGATTCAAAATTGAGTAGGCATGTCTAAGAATGTGTATTACAGAAGTTATCAATAATTGGATTACTTATCTTAATAATCCAAAGTTTTATTTCATGTTTAAATTTAGTCAGTGTTTCTATTTGTCTAGTCATAGCTGGTAGTGTATTGTATAATTTGCATGCTATGTGTTTAAAGTGTCTTTGTCCAAGAGTAGTTCTAGCAAAAGGAGTTTGGAGAAATTATTTATTTTTGGTTCATGTATTCAGAGTTTATGTTGATTTGTATTGTTTTGGTGCAAATTAACCGGAATATTTCTTACAAAGAGCTGCTTTATGTCCGTAACATTGATGATATTGAAGATCATATCGGTACTGGTAGAAAGGGGAGTTTAAGAATTATGTTTATAATTAATTTTTGGGCTTTAATGATGGGATCGAGGGCAGTAGAAGAACCACTACCCCAACCTATGATACCGTATTCAATGTGTGATTGGCAGAGTGAGTAATATACTGATTTTAAAAGCTTGAGGTTAAGAAAGTTGCTTGTTTGTTTGAAAAAGTATATAGATTTACGAATTTTATTTGTAGTGTTATGAATATGTTGTTTCCAATTTAAGTTTAAGTCAAAGGTTAGTCCTAAGTATTTGGTATTGTTTACTTGTTCGAGGCATGGGAAGTCACAATTTCGATTTAAAGCTGATTTTTGCATTCATGTAATTTTATTGTTAGGTTTTGGTGTGAATTTTTAATGTTTGTGAGACTAAAATGTAAGTATTTCGTTTTTGGTACATTCAATGTTGGTGAGTTAGAATCAATCCAATTTTTTCAGCTTTGGCGTAGACGGTTGGCCAGTCTTATGCTTGGAATAATAGAACTGTGTCATCAGCAAAACTAACAATTGAGTCACCGATATCTATATTATACAACTCATTGATATATGTTAGGAATAGTGTTGGACCCATGACACTGCCTTGGGAAGCCCCATAACTAATTGGCAGATTATGACTCTTTGTAGTTCATAATTTAACACATTGGGACCAGCCTGATAAGAAACTAGAGAGAATGTCTAGTTCTTTATTCCTAATACCAATATTAAACATTTTATGTTGTAATTTGATATGTGAAATTGTATCAAAAGCTTTGCAGAGGTTTAGAAATACATATAGACATTTCAAGCCTTTATCCAGATAGCCAGAAATGTGGTCAGTGACCGTGGCTATGGCATCGTTGGTGCTTTTGTGTTTTCTGAAGCCTAATTGATAAGGCGAAAGTAGGTTGTTGATTTCCAGGTATTTCATAAGACTGTTATTCATGATCTTTTCAAATACAAATAGAATTTTGATATTACGGTGACCAATTAAAAAAAGGTTCTTTATTTTTTTTAGCTGAGTGAGACGTGAGAGTTTAAGTTGTGAAGAAAGGGGGAGATATTTGGTATTTAATAGAGATCGATAAAGTGCTATGGTATATTTATTGATGTTATGTGTTATTTGGAGGCAGTTTGAGTTTAGAATAGTGAGTTGATTGATATGTAACCGACGATGGCATCGTTTTGTGGATTGATGGTAGGTGTAGATAAAAATGTTTTTTTGGAATATAAGAAGGCGTTAGCCAACATTCTGTGAGGATAATTATGTCATAGATGATTTTAGTAAGTTTGAGTTGAATGAGATATTGGTCAAGGTTTTTGTTGATGTTTTGATGGTAGATTATTATGTCAGATTTAGGAGAGATTATAGTGAGTTGATTTGTCCGATTTTGTTTAACTCAGTGTACCGGGAAAGGTTACAAGATAGCAACTATAT
The DNA here is from genome assembly GCA_022606495.2 of Halesus radiatus. Taxonomy (NCBI): domain Eukaryota; kingdom Metazoa; phylum Arthropoda; class Insecta; order Trichoptera; family Limnephilidae; genus Halesus; species Halesus radiatus. The sequence continues at coordinate 41,050 of JAHDVE020000573.1, read as the reverse complement.
CATCTTTATTATGTCGTCGGAATGTTTAATATAAATGATCTTTTCTTTTTCAGCTTTCCGTGCCACGACCTTTCCATCTTTTGCCCAGACAAAAGCATAACTCTGTGATTGCATGTTTTTTGGTTTTCCATAGCACTTCCCTCAGGTATGGTGATAAGACTTCACTTATATATATTTTTGAGTTAATTCCTGGAGTTGCTTCGTATTTTACTTCTCTTTTCTAGGAGAGCAGGAGCTCTCGCAGTTGTAGATTAACGAATTTAATTCAGATTTTTGGAGGATCCATTGATTTATTTGTGGTTGATGCTGCAGACGGTCCCCCTGGCTGAGCCTTGGCAGTGGTTGGTTGTAATCTGACGGCCTGTAGTATGTCTTCCGGTTGGACCTGGATAGCGACTTTTTCGGCTATTGACCTCACTATTTCTATCGTCGATTCATGTGCTTTGATAGGGACTCCGGATATTTCTAGTGAGTCTGAAAGCATTTTATGATCACTTTTGGCTGCCCGTATTTCTGGTTTTTTTAGTAGAAGACTTTTTTGGTTCAAGGTTTGTTTTAATTTATCGATATCTAACATCATTGATTTTTCACAGAGCTTGGATTCTTCCATTTTACCTGGTAATTCATCTAGCACAGTTTTACAGTTTTTTGCCACTCGGCCGCTTCTAGGTTCATTTTTGCAAAAAGTTCCTTTTTTAGGTCATCTATTTTTGAATCTATATGCAATATTAGGCGATGTGTTAATTCTTCAAATAATTCAGTCGAATTTGGAGTTGTACACTGATATTTTTACGAAATTTAGACATTACGATTGCAAATTAATGCTTCAAGATTTGGTCCAGAGAGGTCTCTTTATTCACAAATTTATGATTAAAAATTGTTCGATTTCTTTTGAAATTATAGGAATTTTTTTCTTTATGTCGCTTCAGAAATTAGTATTTAAAAATAAAAAGTTGGTTTCTCCAGGATTCCAACTGAGAGTGCCTGCTTTTCTTATTGGGCGGCCGCGCTGCGACAGTGTACCCACAGAGCTATATCCCCCTTACGCAGTTCGGTGAAATAGTTGCTTATATTCTAATTGTATTAAAAACGACAGCAATTGTTACAATTGTTTATTTTACAATTATTGTACTATTTTATATATGTATATTACTTGTCTTATCATTTATACTATTATAATTATTTTTAATTATATTGTTTATTAAGAAAAATAAATAAAAAGTGATTGTCCTGGGATGTTTCTTACGGTAGCGCCTGCTGGTGGGGAAAATGCACAACACCTACTAATTTTTGGTGAGTAACATCCGATTCACCGTTTTAAATTTTAGATGTTGGAATCACGAATAAAACGCGGATTTCAGCAATATTTTTTTATGCCTATTGCATCAACACTGCGGTATAATATAATTAAGATTTTAAAATATGCAAGACCGATATAAGTCTAATAACCAAGATTAAGAAAGAAACACATAGATAGTTTAGTGTCAGGAGAATATTACATTATATGGTAGCAAATGAAAGAAAAAGTTGGGGATACCATAGGAGATATGGCACAATTGAGTGAAAAAAAAGCCTAAAATATGGTCATGTCAGAATGACAATAGTATTTATGAGTGTGAATGAAGCAAATAGTGTGCACCAAGGCAGATTAGTGTGGCAATCTAACAAGAAATGGCATGATGGAAAGGTTAGGTTAGTTTTTTAAACCTCTGAAATATAAATAATGATATGACTAAATGATGAAGATGACATAAATTGAACTGGTCTCATTAGCTAAGTTAGTTAAGTGGTTGCCCCTGATAGGCAGAGGTCCTGGGTTCGAGTCCCAGTTGCGACTGAAATCTTTTTGTTTTCTGTCGTTTTTTTCCATTTTCATGTTTCATTTAGGTTATGTTAATATTATTTTCTACAATGATTACATGATATGACTGACAGGATACAGTTTTTGCAAAACAATGGACACTATGGGTGGATTGTTGAGTATTAAAGAGAGAATGTAAGGTCTTTTGCAGCCTTGACGACAGATAATATACATATCTCACCTTCGTGTGTGATTCCGCAATAGCTCTCAGTCCGTCCACCCACTCTTGTCTGGCCCGGGCATCTGCAGCTCGGAGTTTCATCATATCCCCCGATGCGCAGTTTATCGTAAATGTCTTGGAATCCTCATCACTCGGACATACCACTGCAGCTGCCAGGTGTGCCTAAATATCAATAAATTAGCAATTATTATTTACAATACTTGTTAGGTAGGTACTGCATTATATGATTATCTAAAGTCTGACATTTAATAGTAGATAAAAATTGAGGGTGTGGTGATTGTATAAAAGATTTTAAATGACAACACCAAGATGGCTTATAGGAAAATGAAAGGAAGTAAAAAGAACATGGGTCCAAGTGCATTTTTTTAATTTATTTTAACCAAACGGTCTTCAGAAAGTAGTGGTACTTTCAGAAAAGAAACATTTACATATTCTAAGACAATTTTATACTGAAATTTTTTTTCATGTGGACATGGGATGGTAATTTTTTTGTATTTCTGAAATGTATGTATCAAAATACTCATTTATTAGATGTTAAATCAAGACAAAACAAAATCTAATTCATAGACCAAAATTATAAATTTGAAAAAAGTTAAATAATGGAGTTATATTGGGTTGCCTTGTTTGTAACGAACGGTAATTTTTTAATGTATAGAACAAATTACAATGACAGAGTGAGTGGAATTGCTATAGTAATTAACATATTTAGCTCCAATTGATTGAACGTCTAGAATATGTTGCCAATCTGTAGTGTTCATCAGAATATTACTTTTTATGGCTGTCATGCATAACCTAATAGAAATCAATCCTGCTATAAATATGTGTACTATTAAAGTACCTGCAGGCCCTCTACGGTATGCCCAGCTTCTGAGAGGATAATTTGACTCTGGCTTTGAGATTAAGTTGTTTTAAGCAATGTTTAGATTTTGAATGTTGGTCTCTCACCACCAGTGCGATGTAATTTGACTCTGGCTTTGAGATTAAGTTGTTTTAAGCAATGTTTAGATTTCGAATGTTTGTCTCTCACTAGTGTGACGTAATTTGACTGTGGCTTTGAGATTAAGTTGTTTTAAGCAATATTTAGATTTTGAATGTTGGTCTCTTACCAATGCGATACTAAGAGAATCTTCCACCGTGGAACGTGATGCAAATATACTATACATTATATCATTTCATTCATTTTTCGACCTTTGGATTGAGAGCTCAGATCATGAACTCGACATTTGTCCTATCAATAAAGACTTGGCTTGGTAGTCATTTTTATAATGTCAAATACGGTAGAAATATAATATATATGCTGTAATATAATAATTGCTGGTCGATTTTGATGTCTATGATATTTGATTACACGGGTAGCTTTGTCAAAATGCTGGCAACATGCTACACTACCGTGTGTGTCAAGAGCTGGAGGTATTGTCATTTAGTATTTGATGTTAACTGAATAAAAAATAGAACCTACCTCCCCCCTCGGCTGTTGTCCTGGTATCACGGTGTCGCCAGGTCCCTCACATAGGTAGTAACTAAGTACCCCGGCCTCAGCATCGACCGAAAACCAGCGTTGCTGCCAACCCTTTACTACATTGGTATACTTGTACAGCTGGCCCGACAATTGACGGTTGATGCCAAGACCTGACTTTGTGCTTAGATGTGATGAAGCCTCCATTTTGTAAGGATGTTAGCAGCTATAAAGAATAAACATAACGAACAATATTATTAAACACATTATTAGTGACACAAGTTGTGTACTCTTTAAAAATTAGTAGAGATATCCTTACCTTTTTGACGTTGAGAATTGTGAATTAAAGATTATCACAAATAATCTAACATCGAAATAAATTTTGTGTTTGAAGAAAGTGTACACCGGTATATACAAATGTCAATTTAGAAGACCAAATGTTCGATCTTGACAAGGGATATAATAATGAAATAATATTTTCGAGATTTTATGACGTCTAACGTCAGATATTGTTTGATTATTTTGACGTCGGTCTGTTGAATAGTGTTGCCAACTCCATTTTTAAACTAAAGCTAGTTGCTAGATGTCACCCGAAAAAGAGTTAAATTGTTTTATGCCAGCTCTACATGATGGCCCATCGTGTGGAGGGCGTATTGGCATTGGGTGGTTTATGGCGCGGTGCGATGTTTGGGACATAGATATACCACTCTCGTTTCACTCGTTTGGGATGGCCTCGGTGTTGGAGTTGACGGTATAGTTTGTTTCTAAACTACGTAAATATTACTTTTTTATTTATTTACATTTTACAAAGAAAAAATACAATGCAAAAAGTCCCGATAAACTATTTTTTTGTAGTTTGTCTAACAAGAACTTCTTAATCAAAACTCAACATTTACTGACAAAGTTACAAACTATGTATATATATATAATAAAAACATAAAAAAACATATGCAACAAACTTAAAACATAAATATTTCTCAAGAATCTTTTACTTAAAAATATTTCTATAAAAATATATTTAAAAAAAAACGTAAGAACATAAATGAAAGCAATAAATCATACATAAAATAATATTTCCTCATTATCTAATACAAATAGATTATTTCAGCTAGCCAAATTTTCAATGTGTTTATTAATTGTTTTGTTTAATACAGTTTTTTTTATTTCAGCATAACATATTTATACAGTTAGGAATCATGTGATCTAAAGTTCTTTGTCCATATTTATTTTTATGCTTAGGAACCATTAATCCTTCATTAAACCATTAATCCTTCATTAAAATTGAGACGAGAATTGTAAGTGTGCTCTTGTCTATTTGTGTTATACATAGGGTTATTAATTTGCTGAAATATAATTTTGTACCACAGAATTGATCTCACTGGAAGAATTTTGAGACTGTGATAAAAGTATGGAATATTATGCCTTTGTTCGTGTAAACTTTTATGAGCTCATAATTTAACCAATGAATTTTGCACTGATTGAACATTATAGTTTTTTTTTTTATTTTACAGGAAAATCCCCAGGCTGTAATTCTATACCTTATAACAGATTTCGCTAATGATAAATAAATTATTCGAAGTGTACAGATTGGAACAAATAATTTTAAATTAAATAATCTAGTAAGAATTGATCTTAGTCGTACACAAACCTTATTTATTTGTAAATCCCACTTGAAATAACAATCAATAATAATAATAATAAATGTTTATTCCGGTATGTGGGGAGGTTAGTGAAGTCCTACACATTCCATATAAAATATACATACATGCAAAAGTTATAGAAAAATATACAAAAATTATAAGACAGTAGTATGGTGATACATCACAACATAAAACAAAAATTAAAATAAAAAAAGAAGAATTTCACTAAATAAGTATATGAAAATAAATCCTTTAAGGTGCTGCAGCATTTATATTATGAGGGGACAATATATTTCTCCAGTATGCGTCGATGCTGGAGGCTGGACTGAGGCGGGCTTCCATGATGAGGATATTCCTGGAGCTGTTTATTCTTTCCCTCATTCCAGCCACCCTGGACCTTATAAGGGCTGCAAAACCGGAAACTCGCCCCTCTGTGAACATACTGGAAGCGCTGCAGTATCTGAGGAGGCCAAACGTTATGCGGAAGGCGTTATTATACTGTACACGAAGTCTTTCCATACTACTCTTTTTGTAGTTTGCCCAGAGTTCGCAGGTGTGCAACGTTGCGCAGAAGGCAAGGAAGAGAGTCCTTTTCACAGCGGTAATAATGACACCTAAATAAACATATGCTTTCACAAGTTCAACATTTTCACATGTACACAATGGAGGAATTCCATCGTGTAAACAAGCTGAAGTATGTGTTTTTATTTCAGGTGTAATATATACCTTTGCATTTGGGAATCTTATGTGCATCAATTTCGTTTTTTTATGCATTTATAATTAATCCAGAGTCATGAGATCATTTTAAAAGTTCAATGTAGTATTTTTGTAAAAGATCCATATATGTTTGCAAATCACTGCTAGAAATTAGCAAAGCAGTATCATCCGCGTACACAAAGTGCCTTACATGTCTAAAAATGTAGTTAATAAATGGTACATAAATAATATACAAAATTGGACCTAATATGGAAACTTGATACTTAAACTTTTTTTTTACTTAAAGTGTTTAATAGTTTCAATTTCATGCAACGGTTGCTTAAGTAATTTTAAAAGAGTTTTAGAAGTTCTCCTCTAATTCCATAGTATTTTAAGTAATTCACAATGGCCAATAGTATCAAAGCCTTGAAATAATCAATAAATTAGACTAATGTTTGTTTTTTTTTACATTACAATTCATTATTTATTAGGCTGTCAAACTTTTGAAGTAGCAATTCAGTGCTCTTTTTTTGAAAACCATATTTATTGGTATCAATAATGGAAAAATCTTCCAAATATTTAACTAATTTTAACTGAATGTATTTTTTAAGAATTTTCTCGAGTAATGGTAAAATACTATTTGTTCTGTAGTTAACCGATACAGCGTGATCACCTCCTTTGTAGATAGGTCTGATAATACTACATTTTAATCGTCAGAAATTTTTGCTTGAAATAAGATTTTATTTACAAAATGGATTATAATAGGACCTAAGGTTAAAATATGTTTTTTTAATATCACTCATCCTGATATTATCAATTCCCGGAGAAGAGCTTTTCATTTGCTTAACAATGCTTTCTATATTAGCCACTGTGACTCTAGGTAGGTACATGCTTTTAGGCATGTCCTCCGGTTCAAACCCAGTTGTTCCGTAGTTGCACTTATGTAACATATTGTAACACTTTCAGAGAAATAATCAACAAAATCATTAATTACATTTTCTTTTGTTCGATCTTTCATCAGATATTTGGAGACAGTCGTTTTTACATGTAATTCCTAAAATTTTATTACACTCCTCCCGTGCTTTTTTTTAATCTTTAAAATAGTTTTTAAATTTATCATTATAGTGCGTAGTTTTTAATTTAACTAACAATTTATTTTAAATAATTCTAAAACACGTATATTCTTTTTCATAGTATTTGTTTGTTTGAGCATTTACAAAGGTTTACATATGGTTTTTCAGCGTAATGTTGGTTGTTTGGAAAAGTGATAAAACTATAAAATGCATAGAATTATTCCTTGATGAATGTATATGAAATTCAAAACACGAAAATAAATAGATATTGTTGTAAATCTCTGTATTTAAATAAAAATAAATAAATACGCTTTAAATAAAAAGACCCGAATTTATTTCCATTTTTATCGGGAGTTGTTAGAGGAGAGGAGAAAACTAAGTAATAACAACAAATTATAAAAACATTCTACCTTGTGAATAATCGAATTTAATTTTAAATATGTAAAATACTATTATAAACTAATCACCTCGTTTTCAATCAGCGGCACATCTATTCTGAAGAACGGCGAAAGAAAAACTGAACGTCACTATCGTGTAGATGCGTTTCAAATATTGCGGAGCCATCTCTAAGCCATAGGGCCAATATTTAGAGCAGGCATTAATTACGGTGCTTAAAAAAGGAACCATCATTTCATTTAAATAAGGAATCTCATTGTGAAAAGTTTTTAAAATTATTATTCTGCGTGAATGAGTTCTGTATAAAAAAAGCAAAAGATTTTTAAAAAAGGAACGGAAGGAAACCATTTTTTTGGAGCTGATTACCTCGATTTGGAGCTAAATCCACCTTTAAAAGAACTGAGTTAGCAATAATGCTTTTGAAGTCGCAAAGCCAAAAAAGCAGAATGCTATTTTACGTAACATTCACATACGCATTCACATAACTGCCGAGCCTACCCGGCGGACAAATCCGCCTGTGTATTTACGCGCCCGGACTAGATTTGCCCGGCTCGCCGCTCGGGCCAGCCTGCCCATTTTGTTCGGGCAGCACGAACATATCTGCGCGTGAATGTGCACAGACGGATCGGTCCGCTGAACATGACGTCATTCTCAATCGGCAGTCCTAAGGAGCAGTTAGTTGTGTGTTGTGCGGTTGAAAATGATGGCTTTTTGAGATAATAGGACATTTTGAGAAAGTTTCCTTGCTTTATATCAAACGATACCTTGTATGTGGAAGTGGAAGGTTAGAAGTAATGTTAAGGCTCTGCAAAACAGAATTTAAATGCATATATTACAAATATCCCTTAAAAACTGGGGGTTTTATATACTTACAATTTTTTTTTTTTTTTAAGAAAATCTCTAATCAGTCAACGGGCTAAAAATGTAAATATATGAAATTCCCTCGATAAAAAAAAAATCGTAAACTATACTCAGAAAATTAAAAAAAGGGTTTTTTCTGTTATTTAATATGTTATAGGTTTGAAAATCATAGTGTTTCTTTAAATGCTACTTAAGACATTCGTCCTGAGATTTTTGATCTATCTTAAATACGAGTATGTCGTGTTTTATTAATATTTTTTGAATTGTCACTTACGCCTATTTATTCTAAACGCTCTACACATTGGCGCGCTCTTTCTATCTTTCGAATGATCATATCTACCTTTCAACAGCGGTCAGTTGGGATTCAGAGCCGATGCTAGACAGACCTCTTGCCTAAATCTAAATTCTCGGAGATTCATGCGGGGCCTTAATTTTAACAAATAAAAGAGGAATACTAGTAATAACAATGCATTATTTTGATAGCCCCCGTGGTCGTGATAAGGTTCTCGATTACGAATTCGCAGGTCGCGGTCTTAAATCCGGGCGTGCGCATGTAAATTTCATTAAATTAAATTGTGTTCTATCACATTTAATTCACATAGAAATAAAATATAGTAGGTATACTTGCGGCATGTTCCAGAGAGGTAGATAGGTACCTAGTCTCAGTATCGCCCTGGTGAAAGACCACCTAATTTAATTCTTAATCTTAATTCTAATTCCCTTAGGAAATTCATATTACTGATTTTTTTCTTCCATTTAAATTGTTTTTTAGTTGATTCATCAGCGCGCCTACAACAAGCGAAATTTTGTATTTCTCCAACCGCGCTGGGAACATAATCACACAGCAAGAAGCCTAAATTGTGACTGAAATGCTAGTGTCGAGTGGCCGTCGGCGGATTTGTCCGCGGAGCATGCCCGGCTGTGAATTGCCCGTATTTGTGTTTTTGGGTAGGGTAGGGTCATAAACATACCATTCACGGTAGGGTAGCTTTGTCAAAAAAAAAAATATATATATATATATGTACAGTTCTATATTGTTTGTGGTGCCAAATAAAAATATTGTCTATGTGTGTTCGTGACCGATTTCGGCTAATGTTTATCAATAAAAATAAATATTCGAGAAATCGTTGACTATTGACATTGTGAAGTTGTGGAATGTTTATCTTATACGCATTTGTAACCTAAGGATCTGCGTTTTCCGCAACCGATATATAAACAAAGTAAGAATCATTATTATTACGTTTTACTTCATAACGAATTATTGCTTTGTTGAAAATGTTTATTTATAATCCTATCAAGATTCAACTATTTTCAATTTAGAAAATAATTTTTGTATCGTTATTTTCAGAATGCCAAAAATACCATACAAATCTAAGAAAAAATATGACGAAGACATTGTGTCTTTTGAATCCTTTTCCTACGATACTCCGAAGAGTGGTAGCTCGAAAGACGATTCATTGACATTAAACGATAACATTAACTACCAATTATACTATGAGAAGGGAAAAAGTGCTGGGGAATCATCCGGGGTGCAAGATAAGGTGGAATCAGAGCTGAAGGAGACATCTCTCTCAGGAACGAGCTCCAAACACCCCCTAAATTCAAAAGTGAAAGGAGAATCGAGCCAGGGAAAAGTGTATCCTCAAAATGGAAAATACGCTTTTCTCAATCGGATGAAACATTCAGTTCCCAAGAGACCTGATTCTCCAAATAGTGATTCGGATAAGGGATTGAAGTATGAACGCTTTTCAGAGAGGAACACAAACCGGACTGGGTGGTGTAGTAAGCTTCCAGGATTGGGTTCGGGCATCCTTGTGCTGACAGTGGTATGCGTATTATGCGTAGTGGTGTGGTGGGGGGTCTGGGGGGTGGTGGGGGGTGCCTGGGGGGAGGAGCACTACCGCCGGCTTTGGGAGCGTGCGCACCCGCACCACAACCACCACACACATTACTCCCCGAGTGTGATCGTCCACCAACAGCTAGAGCGCCTCGACCCTATCGCGCCATTCGAGCCCAAGTATCATGACCATAATAACCTCAGTACCAAGAACAAAAATGCATCGGAAACTATCAAGCTAAAAAACAAATCTGATTTGAGTGATCATGAATTGAAGAAGAAAGAAATGGAAACCATGACAGACTTACCATCAGCCGCTGATGATGATCAGTGTACAGCCGTGCGTGATGATGGAAGGTTTGATTGTTTTCCCGAAGGAGACGCCTCTGAACAAGGCTGCAAACTGCGAGGATGTTGTTGGATTCCTCACAATCAGAGAAAACCGAACTCTAATCACTACCGAGTTAATGGCCTCAACGAAGAGTCTTTCATTGGACTCCCCTACTGCTTTTTCCCACCTCAATACTGCAGCTATCACTTCACCAACATCACGGAAACTAGACATGGAATGATAGGATTTCTTGAAAGACAATTCCAAAGCTCTTATCCTGACGATGTTAACATTATCGCCATCAATGTTAAATACCTTTCGGAAGATTCTCTTCAAGTGAAGGTTTGTGAATTAAACACTATGTTTTCCATGTTTGAATTTCTGTAGTACAAATGTTCCTTAATGTTTAAAATTTATTTTCTTAGATATACGATGCCGAGAAACAGAGATATGAGCCATCCTATCCTGAAATACCAACATTAGGGGGATCTTTCGCAAATTTAAAGTATCGTGTCGTGTTGGAGGCTTCAAAGTTGGGCTTCAAAATAGTGCGCACTTCGGATGAAACTGTGATGTAAGTTATTTCAACGAATTGCTTCTTTAATAACTATGTAATATTAAATACTCTAATCTTTTATGTTGCGGTTTGTAATTATGGATTCATTCAAATTTCATCATCTCTTTACAGATTGAATAGTCAAGACGTCGGTGGTTTTATATTTTCGAATAAGTTTCTGCAATTGAGTTTTTTACTTCCCTCTGCCAACATATACGGCATTGGGGAAAACCAAGGCAGGCTATTGAAACCATCTAATTGGCAACGTTACACCTTGTTCAATCATGACACTGCACCAACTGAAAATGTAAGAAAAAACTCTTATGGGAGCCAAAACATAGAAAATTCGTATCCAAATATTTGTGTCCCTTTTTATTAAATTAGTTACGTTCATATTATTAGAAACCTCTTCGACAGACTCTTTTTATCAATATGTTGAGTAGTAAGCCTACATAGACCCCACTTTTCCGTGGATAATTAATGTCTTTATGTATTACATGCCTCAATTTAGTGAAAATACTCATTAACATATTAAAATTATTGCACCCCAAACAAAACAAAAAAATTACAGAATGATGGAACAAGTAAATTGCGTAATAATTTTTTCTCAATATTTTTCTACTCTTTCAGAAAAACTTATATGGCAGTCATCCTTTCTACATGGTAATGGAAAATTCTGGAGCCAGTCATGGAGTGCTACTCTTGAATTCAAATGCTATGGGTATGTATTTGCTGCATAAATAAGAATGAATGTGTTTTTAATAAGAGTAATAATAATGAATATTGTGAAATATAATTTATTGCTAATCACCCATTCCTACATTACTAACATTGAAGAGACATGGGTTTATAAAAAGAAACATAAACCAATTCGATAAATGATGTGTGTCACACTTTTGTTGTTCATTTATGTAAATTGATAACATTATTTATTTTCCATGTGGCATATATTTTCTCTGTATTAGATCAACTGACAAAGGTCAATTATTTATCATTCATGTATTCACAAAATTATTGTATGGAATGTACAAATACTGTATTTCGTAAGGAAAACTGGTACACATCGACACTTTAATCTGTCAGCAGGAGTTTTTGTAGAGGTATAGAATATAGGTCAATAAAGGCCAAATAACTTTTTCACAATGATTGTTTATTAAAATAACTGCTCTATTTATATGATTTTTATCTGAAACAATTGACGTATGTTTACAGTGATTGACATCATTGAGATTGGTAGAAACACGTCATTTAGGACGTTTTCGGTGATTTAGTTGAAGTCACTGGTGTATGTCCCGGAAATAGTGACGTCAGCAGCTGCCATTTAGGTCTTTAAATGCGTCATCTGAATCGCAGAAGTACGTCACCTTGATGTGGTGAAGCACTTTTTGCATGTGATTACGTAGGCGCATCTCTGGCATTTTTCTAAATACGTATTATGATTTGGATATCCGACATAATTATATTTTGAATGTTTTGACTCCTCGCTATGCAAATATTGTGGTAGAATTATCAATTAGAAGGTGTGTTCAATACACAAAGGCTGACCCAATGTCAGACAAGGTTAACTCTAACTAACCATCAGGCCGTTTCTTCGCAGTGGTAGGCAGAGAGGATAAACCGCCACACAACTCTGTCTTGGCACACACTCCTTGCTTCATTCACATATATATTGTATCGTACATACTCTTTTGTTATTTTATTTTGAATCTAAGTAAACCACTAAAGCATCTTTAATTCTATCCAATTATCTGACTAGTGTTCCGGAATTGCCCATTAGATATCCAAAATTTATTTAACGCCGGCGTATCCAATCGGCAATGTCAAATTATTTCTCTGAATATTCTGGTGAAACTACTCATGATAGATATATACAATTTTTATAAATAATAAACACGTTATCCGGTAGACGGTACATTCTACAAAAACATCATTTTGCAAAAGACAAGTAAGTTATTACGAAAATAAACTTAGGCGGGCCGCGCGCAATCAGCACACTGCCAAAGTATTATATTGCGGGAACTCGGCGTTCCAACGGTTAAAAAGTCAGTATTTTAAGAATGGTAATAACGATTGACTGAAAATACCTTATAACATACATATGTACAATTTGTAATTTATCAGTATTTTTATGATCAATAGTCACTAGAATTTATTACTGGGCCACGGAGCCATCTTATATACTATGTTATTTTCCCTTTATTCAGGAAATCAGAGTCGGAAAGATCTCTCCCCAATCTCTTCTCTGTTTTGTGCCTCCTTTTTGTATCTGGGTCGTTTGATGTTTTTCTTTGTACAATTAATTATTACTATAGTACATAAAAACTGAGATGGCTCTGCTGGGCAGGACTTGTAGCAAGTATGGAAGACAGCTGACCACGAAAAAGGCTTCGTTATAATAAGCCAGCAGGTCGATAGTGTTGGGAGACCTAAACATAGTTGACTGGACAGTGTAGAGGCCAACACTGCATACTTGGGCATAAGGAACTGGAGGGACACAGTGGGACATCAGCAGGAGCGGAGGCGTTTCCTAGATGCGGCCCAGACTCTCCGAGGGTTGTAGCACTGATGATGAGTTGTACCAAAATTATCAGATTTATGTGTAAGAACTTGCCAATATATTTATTTACAGATGTCATTCTGCAGCCAGCACCGGCCATTACTTTCCGTCCTGTCGGTGGCATATTCAACTTCTTGATAATGCTGGGACCCGAGCCGTCCCGTGTCATTTCACAATACACCGCTTTAATTGGGCGTCCTTTCATGCCGCCATATTGGTCGCTGGGTTTCCACTTGTGCAAGTAAGTGGGGATATTTAATTTGAATTGTTTGACTGATGTATGAACTTGATTGTGTGATAGAATTATTGTACACATAAATTATTAACCGGTTCTCTGCCACCGTCCTACTCGGGGACGTTCGGCTTTAGTTTGTTTACGTCCTCAAAATTTTGTAACAGTGAACGTGATAATCATGGTTGCAAGAATAAATTAGCTAGCAAAAACAAAAGACCGTTCATTCTTTCCCTGGTGTTGTCCGGAATGAAGCGCGATGCAGGGGAGAGTGCGGCATGGCAAGCCACCAAGAAATGCTAACGAACTACTAATAAATCACTCCTCTTCTGTGAATGGCAAGAAACCTGTGTTCGAGCACCTTCATTTGCTTGCAGTTTAGCTATAGTTATCATTGGACATGTTCTATTTGTTGCTGAGGTATTTTATTTTTCGTATTTTAATTACAGGTATAACTATGGGAGTTTGAATAAAACCAGAGAAGTATGGCAAAGAAACCGCAATGCTGGAATTCCATTTGTAAGTATTGTTGATTGAACATAATTGCTTGTTTTATATTTATTTATAATCATGCATATTAATCTGTAAACAAATGTTTATGTTATTTGGTTGTAGACCAAACAAAAGTGACACATTTTATAAAAATATTTCCATTACTAATTTTTTTTTTTGTACTTGCAGGATGTCCAGTGGAATGACTTAGATTACATGGACAATGCCAATGGATTCACGTATGACAAAAAGAAGTTCAAAGGATTACCTGCATTTGTCAAAGAAATCCATGATTCGGGAATGCACTATATTCCGTTGATTGGTATGATGTTTTTATCGTTCTTATTTTTGTCCCTAAAAATTTTATGGTTTTTCAGAAGTCATAAAAACATTACACTACTAAATTCTTATAAATAAACCACAACAGTATTACCAGATAACAAATTGAACAATAATTATTTGTTTTATTCAAATAATTTCTTTAAATTATTGTATAATTTTTTTTTGTATCTAACACAATTTTTTTTTAGATCCTGGTGTAAGTGCGTCTGAACCTCCAGGCACCTACGCCCCCTTCGATAAAGGATTGGAACAGGGAGTCTTCATCAAAAATGGCACCGGATATCCATTTGTTGGAAAGGCAAGAATTATTCTACCATTCTAGTATTTTTTTTTTGATTCCCAAAGAAATGTGTGATAATTAATTGACTGATTTTTAATAGTTTAACCTATTTTATGAATAATTAGTAGAAATCCAAATGATATTAATGATAGTAACAACATGTGATATGACATGAAACTGGTTTAACATTTGGCGTAAATAGCATTCGGCAATGTATAGAATGCCTAGGTATATTATACACATTCATCACTCGCCTGGACTTCTCTGGACATTATGAATAATGCACTTACTATTAATCACAAAGATGAGTTTGTATATTTGGGAAGTATGTTTACGAGAGATGAAAAGAAGACTGATAGGGATATTGAAAGAAGGGTGAATGCCGGAAACTCCATTAACGGAGGACTGAACGCGGTTGCTTAACAAAGTTGTCCAAAGAAGCGAAGCCAGTAGTCCACAATGCGAGTGCTGATACCAACCCTGGTGTATGGCAGTGAGGCATGGAACTGGCAGAGGGAGGATGAAAGTAGACTGAATGCTATATAAATGAGATCTCTGAGACGAATTTGTTGTAAAACCATGTATGATCATGTGAAAATATTGAGATTCGTAAAGAATGCAAGGCTGATGTAAGCGTAATGAGTAAGATTAAGAAAGGTACGCTTAGATGGTTCGGGAATGTAGAGCGAATGAACGAAGAAAGGAGTGTAAGAAGAATGTATGACGCGAATGTGAATGGAAGAAGAAGCCGGGGATGCCCGAGGAAGACATGGAACGATCAAGTGAATGAAATACTTGAGTCGGGCCATGTCAGAAGTCGCAATAACAGAAGAGATTGTATGAGGTGTTGTATGAACGTGAATGAAGCAAGAAGTGTATGCCAAGATGGAGTTGTTTGGCGGTCCGTCCTCTCTGCCTACCCCTGCGGCGAAACGGCTTGATGGTTAGTTAGTTATCATAACATATTATGTACTACAATATGTTCATGGATTTATTTTGATTTATGAATCTGTGTTGCAGGTTTGGAACAAGGCATCAACGGTTTGGCCTGACTTCACCAATCCCAACACCACCAGCTACTGGCTGGATATGCTATCTTCACTGCATAAGGAAATTCCATTTGATGGGATTTGGATAGTAAGCCATGCTACTTTTAGTTTAATTTTTTAAAAATTCGGGTATGCTGTATCGGGGACACAGCCACAGTGGGATATGTGAAACGTCTTGTACATGCTGCAGTGGGTAAGGCAGTCTTGCTGCCCGAGGCTCTTCATGTCATTTTTGGACCCCACGTGTCGAACACGGGGATACCAGTGCATTGCAACTGTCAAATTTCTACAGCAAATTATACACTTGTAAATCTTATAACCCCCGATGAGCACCGGCTTGAGTGCGATAGATTACAACTACTAGGGCAAAGTGAGCTCTCTCAAACTTGACCACTCTCATTCGGATTGACAAACGTTCAGCCGAGCTATGGCTCTGTGAACGCAGCACACAAGACTAAATTTAGCTTCGATTGCTTCATACGTGGAGTGACAATGCCGCCATTTGCGCCTTCGAGTGATCGAGTAATGTCTTCTTTCCTGTACACAATGATACCAAAGTAAGGTGCGTGGGTATACAGTTGCAAATATATAAGGGATGTTAGGGTAACATGTTCTCGTTATGTGTGGTTTTAGCAAAGGACCCCTTACTAGCAAAATACGTTTCACGTAAAAATCAATTACAATGCCTCTGGAAGGCGAAACATCTGTCATATGCAGAATTTAAATATGTATTCCATCATATTTGATGTAAGAAATGATAACATTAAACATTTTAAAGCACTTTTAGACAGAATATGTAAATGTGTAATAAATGTTTTAACATCACGATAATTAATAAAAAGCTTCAAAACATGTGTAGATGAAATTACTAATATGTGATATGATTGTTAAATAAGACAAAATACAAATAAACTTATCTGGGCAGTCGAGGGCGGTGCTAGTGCAGATATTGTAGATTGACAAAAAAATTCTTTGTTTATTTGTTAATTCGTCTTTTGGCCACCCGCACTCTAAAGTTTCTAGAATTGTACAGATGTTTTTAAATGCATGTACATATTTACTATGTGCGCAGGATATGAATGAACCATCCAACTTCTTATCGGGACCTCTGCAAGGAACGTGCGCCCCAGAAAACCTGCCCTATATGCCTGGAGTAGATGGTTCAGTCGGTCTCAAGTCTGGCACCATCTGTATGGACGCTAAGCAGTACGGGGGCGAACATTTCAATCTGCACAACTTGTACTCATTAACAGAAGCCATGACCACCAACTTGTAAGTATATTTTATAATGAAGAACACTCAATAAATACATTTTCTTTGCAGTTGGGACTCATAATAATATATATTTGCGTTTGCCACACAGCAAATTTGTCAATAAAATACATTAAATTGTTACAATTTTTTTTTCAGCGCTTTAATTGAAATTCGTGGAAAGCGTCCATTTATCATCACTCGTTCATCATTCCCAGGATTAGGGACGTATTCCGGAAAATGGAGCGGAGACGTCTTCAGCGAATGGCACGATATGAAAATGTCAATTCCACGTAAGAATTTTTATTCTACAAATTTTTTATAATATTACAGTATACGAGGTTTGTTCAAAAGAAAAGGCAAATTTTGAATTTTCGCAGGCTGTGTACATTCGATTATCGATTTTTTTTTGTTATGTTGGTACACATATGTTTATCATATGTAAGCTTTATCAGCCATTTTAGATTAGTGGTTTGTTTTTGAGAACTGGAAAGGTTAGTCACGTTTTTGTGGGTTCTTCGATTTTTTACTTTTGAAAAAATGAATCAAAGAATATGTATTAAATTTTGCATTAAAAATGGAATAAAGTGCTCCAACGCACTTAAAATGTTGACTGGCATTCGGCGAGTCTACTTTGTCTCAAAAAAGTGTTTATAAGTGGTACAAGCGCTTTACAAAAGGCCGAGAAGATGTTAATGACGATGAGTGTCCTGGAGGTGCAACCACGTCAACAAACGAAGAAAACATCGAAACAGTGAAGAAAATGGTTTTGGAAAATCGTTGAATCGCCATGCAATTTTCTCGGATGTTTTGGGCATGAAACGTGTGGCAGCGAAGTTTGTTCCGAAATTGCAAAATTTTGAGCAAAAGCAACCTCGCATTAGTATCGCTCAGGAGTTGTTGAATGACGTCAACGACGATCCAGATTTGCTCAAAAGGGTCATAACTGGTGATGAAACGTGGGTATATGGTTATGACGTCGAAACCAAGGCCCAATCATCCCAATGGAAGCGGCCAGAAGAGCCAAGACCGAAAAAAGCACGCCAAGTTCGATCAAATGTGAAGGTTTTGCTCACTGTTTTCTTCGATTACAATGGCGTGGTGCATCATGAGTTCTTGCCAACAGGTCGTACGGTTAATAAGGAATACTACAAGGAAGTTATGCAACATTTGCGTGAAGCAATACGGCTCAAACGATCGGAATTGTGGAAAAACAAATCATGGATTTTGCACCACGATAATGCACCAGCTCACACATCAATGCTTGTTCGTGATTATTTGGCCAAAAACAACACCGTAATCATGCCTCAACCACCGTATTCACCAGATTTGGCTCCCTGCGACTTTTTCCTATTCCCAAACTGAAGAGACCAATGAAAGGAAAGCGTTTTGCCACAATTGATGAGATAAAGTCAGAATCGAAGAACGAACTGACGGCCATACCGAAAGCGCATTCCAGAAGTGCTTCGAGGATTGGAAGAAGCGCTGGCATAAGTGCATTATATCTGAGGGGGATTACTTTGAAGGGGAGAAAATGAATATTGATGAATAAATAAATACTTTTCGAAAAAATTCGAAATTCACCTTTTCTTTTGAACAAACCTCGTACATAATACAATGAATATTTCATATGGTTATTTTAAGTAAAATCAAAAAGTTCTCATTTAATTCTTCTTCGATTTTTCATCTCCATGTGGAGTCCACGTTGTGGAGGTGGACAAATCTGTCAATAACTCATTTGTTTTAAGTTTATTGTATCTTCAAAAATAGAACATATTTGAATTTACAGGAAAATGTCTATCCCAATGTTGTAACAGAAGAAGTCCCTATTTTAACTTTGTAACAAAGAAAATCCCCATCCCTTTTTTGTTACAATACAGTGAAACTCGCCTAAGAAATTCCCATTTAAGAAGTTTTCATGCTTAAGAAATTTGGTTTTTTCGGTCCCTTGAAGACTGAATTTGAAAAATGGACCAATTTATCCCATATATAAGGTTTTCCCACATAAGAATTTTTTTTTCCGGTCCCTTGGAAAACTTCTTAACCCTTTGAAACTAAGGCGTTCACTGTATTAGCACCATGTCACTGAGCTCCTGAGCAATTTTAGTTCATAATAATTGCAAATTTCCTGTAGCAAAAAAAAAAATGCCATCAGGGTTCAAAGGGTTAAGATAGTTTCAATGTATCATTATTTAAAAAATATAATTTTTTTCTTTTCAGAATTGTTAAGCTTCAGTTTGTTTGGAATTCCGATGATGGGAACAGATATTTGTGGCTTCATTGGAAACACAACAACTGAACTTTGCCAACGCTGGATGGAACTAGGGGCTTTCTACCCCTTCTCAAGGAACCACAACTCTGATACGTCCAGCGTAAGAATATCAATATTTTATATGTTTTTACAATATCAGATTGGAATTGTTTTTCACTTAGCAGGCTGGAAATTTATACAATTATCATAATAGACCGGTCAGTTGCTCAGTTAGCATCGTGTTTGCGTCCCACCTAGGTGTCATGAGTTCAATTCCTCGGCTGACTAAGTCCTCCATCACGACACAAGCAACACTTTCCGCTTAGTGTGATGATAGTAGGAGATTTTCAAATATTGTCAGGTTATTTGTAACCAGGAAATGTTTGTTTTTCTTTAAAAATAAATAAATAATAATATGTATGAAAACCATGTTTCAGGAGCAAGACCCGGTGGCTCTAGGTCCGAAGGTGGTGAATGCAAGTAAAATAGCTCTCACAGCCCGCTACACAATGTTGCCATATCTCTACACCCTTTTCTGGAAGGCACACATTAATGGCGACACTGTAGCAAGACCTTTATTCTTCGAGTAAGTGATTGATTTTGTTTATTTCTCCTTTATTTACTATACTTACATTTTTTATTGCTAAAATTTATTAATAATAAATAATAATATTTGGATGATTTGTATAGCGCCGTTTTTGTGAAAAATCACCTCAAGGGCGAATCACAATGAGAATGAAAATATAATGTAAAATGTAATAGTATTTGGTTTAAAGTAAATCACCCCACTTTTAGGGCAAGTCATTATTTTATTAGTTATAATTGACTTAAATCTGTTTTTTAGAGTGGAAGATGCTCTGAATATGAAATTCTTTCAGGGATGAAATTCATATT
Organism: Halesus radiatus; assembly: GCA_022606495.2. NCBI lineage: Eukaryota > Metazoa > Arthropoda > Insecta > Trichoptera > Limnephilidae > Halesus > Halesus radiatus. The sequence continues at coordinate 20,814 of JAHDVE020000573.1, read as the reverse complement.
ACATATTATTTTGAATATTGCTTGTAGTGGATTTGTAAAATGTATGATAAATGTCCGGGGGCTTAATTCCGATTATAAGGCACTGTTTTCATCCTTAAAGAATTTTTGCTTAACTGCGGTCACGGTTCTCTCGGATGACAGTTGTCATTCAGCGAATGACATTCTTTAAAAATATCGATATTGCCTAGTTTTAACAAAAGAAAAACTCAATATTATCGTTAAGTATTAACTTTCAACATTATTAGTAAATTATTTGTCGCATAATAATGCTATAATGAACAGAATGAACGAAATTGGGATGTTTGTAAAATACCCATGTTAAAAGCCTGAAATATCAGATAAAAGTGATTTAAATTCTAAAAATTATAATAAACTACAGGTGTAAAGTATGTAATAATAATCTACATGTGTTAAGTATGCTGCCTTTATAAAGTTGCTGACTAAGTTACGTGGTAAATAAAAACACAGTAAATTACCATGGGAGTCATTCTCCAGAATGAAGGGTCGAGTTTTATTTAACCTTTTAGTATATTTACAATTGGCCTAATGTACTGAAGTTTTGCCAAAGTTTGTAAAAAATAACAATAATAATATAAAATATGTATTTTCTGCTTTTACTGTGTTTATATTTGCCAAAGGTGAATGAATGCTTGTCAAGTAATTGTGGTAAGTAAAAAAAGCAGTATATATAAAACTTTACTGTGGTTATAAGTTAAAACAAGATATCTGCCTTATTAACCCCTCGGGTCTCTGAAATTTGTTTACATGTCAGTTATAATGACCTATCACATTGATAATTTATGCGCAAAATGCTTTCGCGTGTCATTCAACCTCAAATAAATTCGCTGTTTTTAAATGTATCCGTATGCAAATCATCCAAGTATTATTATTATTTGCGTAATCTTATTTACATAACAAATACGATCATTTTAAAAATATACAATAAACCCGCAAATAATTTTCTAAGTTGCCTCTAAAATTATGAAAATTTATTTTTTTCCATGTCATATACATCATTAAGATATTTTAAATTAAGTACGGCAAATTTGTGTTCCAACGTAAATTGGTCATTTTTAATATAATTTAAAGTCCACCATAATGTTTATTTAATTTTTTTTTTTTTAATTTATAATGTTATATTTTATAATGTTATATTTTATAATGTTATATTTTATAATGTTATATTTTATAATGTTATATTTTATAATATTTTCAAAGTAGACGGTGTATAACTTTTTTTTAAATCACCATTACCCCCAAATAATTGTTAAAGGTGCCTCTAAAATTACGAAAAATCAATTCCTTTAATGGCCTAAATTCCATAATGTAAAACAAAAATAAATAAATTACTTCTCATCCGTACTAGATATTTACTAATACTTTTTGATAAAAAAAAAGGTCATTAGGTGTAGGTGAGTATTTTGGCCTCAAATCCAAAATTAAGTTTTGTATGAAACAGGTCGCGCATCCGTTCTCTTAAAGTTTCAAGTTTGTTTCTTTCATATTTAAAATTAATTTGAATTTACATCACTTCAGATCTAATACTCCGATCATTATGAAATTTGGTGAGAATATTCTTGAGACTTAAAGAATATGCAATAATAAAAATTAAAAATTCCGACCATCACAACTATATATATAACGCCCGCATATATCTAACCGTAATACAAAAGGAGATAGAATGACTTTTATGAGTCCGTCGCAGTAGGTGGCGTTTACGCTACTCGAATACCCAAGGGGTTTAATAGTTATTGTGTTTAATTCTTAGAACTCCATAAACTTTTTTTTTTTTATATACAGTAAATTAATATTATTTTATTTTTTTTGTTGTATTCAAGTTTAATTTGTAGAACTCCATTTTAAATTAAAGTTTTTTTAGAAATAATAATATAATTTAATAATAATAATAACTGTACATAATTAATAATAACTAACTAACCAATTAACCATCACGCTGTTTATTTGCAGGGGTAGGCAGAGAGGACGAACCGCTAAACAACTCGATCTTGGCATACACTTTTTACTTTATTCACATTCATACATCGTCTCATACATTTTCCTCTGTTTTTCTGACTTCTAAACTTCTGACATAGCCCGACTTAAGTATTTCATTCACTTGATCGTGCCAAGTCTTCCTTGGGCGTTCCTGGCTTCTTCCATTCACATTCGCGTCATACACTCCTTTCCTCATTCATTTGCCCTACATAACTAAACCATCTAAGCGTCCCTTTCTTGATCTTACTCATTACACTTAGATAAGCCTTGCATTCTTTGCTAATTTCAACATTTTTTACATGATAATACATGGTGTTACACACATTCGCCTCAGATATCTCATTTCTACAGCATTCAATCTACTTCTATCCTTCCTATGCCAGTTCCACGCCTCATTGTCAAATAAACAACACTCCATTGTGAATTGCTAGCTTCACTTCTTTGGACAAATAATAACTTGAATAATAAATAACAACTACCTATAGTCAATAGTCAATGCAATGTTAGAACGACCTATGGACGCGCATGTCTCCGCCCCCTTACCCCGCCACTTTCTCCGTCACTCGTGTAGACGTTAACCCATTCATACCCACTATTTAAATTAATTAATTAATATTATTTAATTTAATTTAAATTTAATTACCCACACCTACAATCAAAAAAATTAATACGATTTACGTATTTGCATAATGATGGTAATAGTATTACAATATACATATTGCATTTTATGTGGCATCAGATTCATCAAATCGGCTAAGGAATTAATCCGAAGTTGAAAATATCATCATTGACATTAAAAAAAAAAATAAACTAATATACCTCAGAAGATTCACTCGGAACGTCTAAAGCCAATGAATCATGATTATTGTCCTCGAGTTCATCAACAATATTATCGACTTTCAAAAATTTTTGCTCAATACCAATGTCGAACAAAATTACCCCAATGCTCTGGCGTAACTTTTTCGATTCCTTCTTGTATGAGTGTTCTCACATCACTTAACTTAAAGGAGGTATTGTTGAATTTTACGTGGTGTTTTACCATCAACCACACTAATTCTATCGGGTTTAATTCGCAATGATAGGGAGGTAATCGGAGCACAGTTTTGTTCGCTTCACTCGTAGTGACATCTACCACATACTTGTCATATATCCCCCTGTACGAGCTGGCAACCAGCAAAAATTCCGCTTTGATCATTGTCGTGTCAGCATTTACGTCTCCCTTTTCTTCAAGCCACTTAATAATGTCACCTTTTTTTACATTGTTTAGTTAGAAGCTTATCTAATTTGACAGAGTGATATGGGACATTATCCATTACGATGCAACAATCTTCATCAAGAGATGGCAAAATATTTTTAAACGACTCCAAAAATATTTCCCCATTCATTTCGTCGTGATAATCTGCAGAATTTTTTTTTATTAAAATTTAACAGACCGTTCGGAACAAATCCTTCGTCACTTCCGTTGTGTAACACTATTAATCGTTTTTCCTTAACTGTTGGATTAGAGAGTCTCACGGAGAGGCCGCGTGCGAAAGCATTTCGTCTCGATTTAACTGTATATCAACCCAAATTTTTTTCGATACATCCCCTGCATTAATCCAAGTTTCATCGAGGTAGTATATCGTACGACCTTCCCTATGGTGTCTCTCGATAACTCGTAAATAATCTCTACGCCAAAGAATTAAGTCTTCACGCTCCGTCAACAAACTGTCAGGTTTTCGATTGCAATATTGAAAACGCAATTCTTTTACTGTCTTATGGAAAGTGCAGCGTTTAAAATTTGGTAAGGAATCATCATTAACTGCCTTCAAAACTTTGTTGATTGTCTATTTTATTGATATTGTTTATTAAAATAAAAGGAACGAACTTTTGATCGAGTAGCACTTTTATCGAATTCGTCAATTTTGGTAAATATGCTCAGTGTCTCCTTTTATTTGGTGATTTAACTTCACCAGTTCTGACATATCGTAACAATGTTTTTTTTACGGTGTGTACCCTAATACCAGTCTGCTCAGAAATCGAGTGAATGGCACATGTTTGCGACATATTAGGGTCCCCATATACGAGGTGTGTTCAAAAGAAAAGGTGAATATTGAATTTTCGCGGACTGTGTACATTCGATTGGTACACATATGTTTATCATATGTTAGTATTATCAGCCATTTTGGATTAGTGGTTTGTTTTTGACAACTGGAAAGGTTAGTCACGTTTTTGTGTGTTCTTCGATTTTTTACTTTTGGAAAAAATGGATCAAAGAATATGTATTAAATTTTGCGTTAAAAATGGAATAAAGTGCTCCAACGCACTTAAAATGTTGACTATGGCATTCGGCCAGTCTACTTTGTCTCAAAAAAGTGTTTATAAGTGGTACAAGCGCTTTACAGAAGGCCGAGAAGATGTTAATGACGATGAGCGTCCTGGAGTTGCAACCACGTCAACAAGCGAAGAAAACATCGAAACAGTGAAGAAAATGGTTTTGGAAAATCGTCGAATCACTATTAGGGAAGTTGGAGAGGATGTTGGCATATCAATCGGCTCATGCCATGCAATTTTCTCAGATGTTTTGGGCATGAAACGTGTGGCAGTGAAGTTTGTTCCGAAATTGCTAAATTTTGAGCGAAAGCAACGTCGCATTAGTATCGCTCAGGAGTTGTTGAATGACGTCAACGACGATCCAGATTTGCTCAAAAGGGTCACAACTGGTGATGAAATGTGGGTATATGGTTATGACGTCGAAACCAAGGCCCAATCATCCCAATGGAAGCGGCCAGAAGAGCCAAGACCGAAAAAAGCACGCCAAGTTCGATGAATGTTTTGCTCACTGTTTTCTTCGATTACAATGGCGTGGTGCATCATGAGTTCTTGCCAACAGGTCGTACGGTCAATAAGGAATACTACAAGAAAGTTATGCAACGTTTGCGTGAAGCAATACGGCTCAAACGATCGGAATTGTGGAAAAACAAATCATGGACTTTGCATCACGATAATGCACCAGCTCACACATCAATGCTTGTTCGTGATTATTTGGCCAAAAACAACACCGTAATCATGCCTCAACCACCGTATTCACCAGATTTGGCTCCCTGCGACTTTTTCCTATTCCCGAAACTGAAGAGACCAATGAAAGAAAAGCGTTTTGCCACAATTGATGAGATAAAGTCAGAATCAAAGAACGAGCTGATGGCCATACCGTAAAGCGCATTCCAGAAGTGCTTCGAGGATTGGAAGAAGCACTGGCATAAGTGCATTATATCTGAGGGGGATTACTTTGAAGGGGAGAAAATGGATATTTATGAATAAATAAATACTTTTCGAAAAAATTCGAAATTCACCTTTTCTCTTGAACACACCTCGTATTAATTTTTTATACATATTTACTATCATTCTGCGTTGAGGTTTGTGTACCACTTATAAAAGCAAATAAAAACTGATCAATACCTACATTATGTAATTTTATATAATACAATATTTACATTCTACATCATTGATTTATAAAAATGCGCTATTGCAACTTGGGTAGCTATAAATAAAATACGTAAATAATGCTTGTCCTCTTTTGTTCTTTGAAATTGGTGATAATGAGTTTGGCTGAATATTCATTTTATCTCACGGTTTGAAAGGGTTAATTTTTCAGAAGCACGGGCACACAGCTAGACAGTCTACGACGTACTAAATTGGCAAAGCGTAGCCGCAAGCCGTGCGCGGGGTGATGCGACGAAGGCGGGAGGGTGGGGTATGCGCAGTACGAACGTAATTTCGATCCACCTTGGGTTGTTCTTACGCTGGACAGAGAATAGTAGACCTTTTTTATAACTCAAATTAATTTTAAATTAAATAATAGGAATTATAAAAAAAATTTTAACTTTAAATTTTTGTCAAAATAACTAATGTTATTATTAAATTCCGCAAGTTATTATTTAATTTCTAGACTATTTTCAAACAATTGAAAATTGAATTTGTCGAAGTTTGAAAATGGCTTTAAGTGCCGAAACAGCTGTCACAATAATAAAAAACTGAAATACTTACAGAACTTAATAATAAAGCTATTATATTAGATTTATTAAAAAAAATATTAAAAAAGATATTTACTTTTTGTATCTATATTTTACATATAAAACCGGTTTTAAAATAATAGAAACAGGAAATATGCCATGAACAAACTTCACTCAAATGTCAAAAACCTAGGTTGAGACACCGCCATAGAGTGCAAGACAGTGCTGTGGGAGAATGTATTTCAAGATTGTAGATAAAAACACAGCACCTTTGCAATTAAGTATAAAAGCAGTAACTTTGACTCAGGAACTGTGTTTTTACTTACAGAAACGGAGATACTGCGTTTTTACTTACCAACAGCTATGAAATTGCGATAACATCAAAAACAATATCATCTTTTTTTTAATACTAAAAACTAATAATATAAATTTTTTTTTTAATGTAAAACATAAGAAATTCTTTACTTAAGGCCATCCACCGGTCACCACAAAATTCATAATGGGGCGTATTTGGACTAGATCGCCCGTATCGTTTAACCAATTAGAAGAAAGGTCGCCGAAAAGACGTACCCGCCCTCTTATAACGAAAATAACACAGTGGATACGCTTGGTAAAGTCGTGAAACATAAAATAACGAAATAATATATTTTTGTTTTATTAATTTATTTTGTTTTAATATTATTTAAATACATAGAAAAACTCCAGTAAAGAACGACAATATTATCTAGTTTATTATTGTTATTAAAACATTTTTTTTAACGTTTACGTTCAATATAACAGTATTGGAATATGATGTAGATAAAAATGTAGAATTATCCCGTAATAGGCTTCATAACAAATCCCCTTCAACTTCCAGTTCTGATAGTATGTCCATTCCCACCGTGCGCCTGTTTACTAACAATTTATGAGTTTTATTACAAAGAAGAAACTATGGGAACACAACTACATAATAAATAGATAGACATTTACAAGTTACTTATTTTGCCTTCTTTTTATTGGTTACTTCACTCTTTTTAAAAGTATTTATTAAGATTTTATTTATTTATATACATATTTTTACATTGATTTTAGTTATTTATCCAGTGTTTACCTAATTAGGCCATTAGGAACTTTCTTCTATCTCCTGAAAAGAAGATTTTTTGATAAACAAATTGTAGCGGTGTCATGTTCTCTTTGTCACATTCGATCTGCAATTAAAACACATTTAATTAATTTTGTACACGTTTCGTAAAGTAACATTTTATTAAACAAGTTATGCACGTAATAAATTTTACATAAACAAATATTTTTTTAATATGCTAATATTACCTACATATTAATAATTTTTTTTTAAGTACTGGTAAGTTTATTTAATTTTAAGATCTAAATAAATAATAACTCACATGCATTATTTTCTTTGTTACATTCGATCTGCAATTAAAACATGTTTCATTACTTTTGCACTTATTTGTTGTTACGTGTTGTTTTTGTTAAAAATGTATTATTATAAATGCACGTTCATCAAAAAATAAACGCTAAATCCATAAAAAGTAATTAACATTCAATTTTTATGAAAAATTAAAATAATTGAAGATAACCAAATAATTGACGATTTCATATTTTTTTTATCGTGACCACTGTGCGGCGGTTTGGAATGCGCGCGAAGTGGAATGATTTTAAACTAAAATTGATACCCGCCATCAAATAACAAAGACGATGTTTTGGGAAATTGCGTTATTCCAAACGTATTGACAAAGATACTTCATGGTTGTTTCAATATTGAAATGAGTATTATAATATAATACAATTTTAAAAGCGGGTAAGTAATATGTTCCAGCTTACCTGTACATTTTCATTGACAGTTAAAAGTTCTCCGGGAACTATCAGCGACTTCTTTATGAGTTGTTTTTTTACGGGTTGATATAGTTTCCTGTAAAAAAAATACATTGATGAAATAAAAATTTATTCAAATTTTCTGAGAATATTTAAATGAACTATTTCTAGCAACGGTAATTATGTGTAAATCCCAATTTGGGCGTAAATAATAAATAAAGATGATTGGAACTTACCCAAACATTCCAGCGTTGACTTTTCTCTTCCTTAGTCCGCTGAGTGGACCCACTTTTTTAATTCTTTTGTTGCCCATTATACTATATCACTCGGGAATCTCAAAATCGATTGCGCGTAAACTATATTGATCTTAAAAAAGTAGCACGGAACGAAGCGACGCGAACTATAAAAACGTCTATTCGCCACCGAAGTTGGGCGTGAACTAACTCGGTATAGAAGTGGAACATTGAAATACGTCCTAACGTTCAGTAACTGTAGAGTTGAAAATTGTATGAACCTCCGGGTACCTGTTCGATATTACGTAAGAAATATTTTATTAAAAACACTTATTTTATGTTATGCTGTTATATTTAGGGCTAAAATTCAAAATGTTTCACGGTCATCTAATGGGTAATAATTTTTTCTACATTACGCAATAAAACAAAACTAGATAAATTGTTGTTAAGTGGGAGATCCTGGATATCAAACCATTTTTACAGCCCTCACTCTTAATTTTTTTTCTAGGCTTATAAAGAAACAAATATTAAAAAAATGTTCGGTTAAATTTGGGGCAAGGATGTGTTCCATTCACAGTAATTTACTGAAGAACCTAGAATAATTATAGGTAATCAAACTTTCAAAGCAAAAAAACACCATTTTCATGATTTTGACGATTGCGAAACAAGCGATCGCCTTAATAACTTCCCATACTCAACTCATTTTTGTAATTACTGTGTGTTTTACTTACCACGGCAGTATGTGTGATGTACCTATTATTTTTAACAATATGTACTGTGATAATTAAACCACAAACGCCTTTAAAAATTTATTGTCATTGATATATAATCAGAATCGCAGTTAAGCAAAATGCCTTTAACCCGAAGGTTAAGGACATTGCCTTATCCTTATAAAAACCAGAATCAGGCCCCCGATTTGAATAAGCAAGCTTCTAATCTTCCTCTATTCATTCTCCTTCCCCATCCTTTCATTTCACAACATTCCCCAATACTGGGATTTTCATAGTCCTCCTGACCCCCAAGAGATAGGACTTTTGCGTGGCATGGCCACTTGATGCAAGTATCAGTTTAGTGCTACTGGAAAAAACAACAGTTGTAGAAGTGTGACACAACATTAAAATACAATTTTTGTGTTAGGTTTCCTCAAGACAACTTGACCTACCCCTTGGACCAGCAGTTCCTGTGGGGGTCACACCTCATGATAGCGCCCATCTTGGACCCGGGGGCCACCTCGGTGAAGGCCTACCTGCCCAAGGTGCTCTGGTACAAGTTTAACGGGCTCAGCCTGCTGGGCTGGTCGGGCTGGGGCACCCTGAGCGAGGGGCAGACGCAGCTGATTCGCGGCGGGGCCATTCTGCCGCTACAGACTCCGGAGATGCGGAACAATGAACCCATCAATACGGGTGTCATGCGGAGCAAGCCGCTGCAGCTGCTGGTGGCGCTGGATTCAGCGAGGAGCGCAAAGGGGGAATTGTATTGGGATGATGGAGATAGTCTAAGTAAGTTAATGAGATTTTTAAAAATTACAGAATATAGACAGTAAGGAAATCCAGTGAAAAATATTATGGTTTAAAAACTATATATTCATATAGATCAGTGGTTCCCAAACTTATTTTGCCCATGGACCCCTTCTCATGGCAAAAACCTGACCATGGACCCCCAAAGTGAAATAACTCTACACACCTGCATAATAGCAAAATTACTAATTAAACTTTGATGTCTTGAACGGTGACATAAAAATAAGATATAAAAAAAATTATTATATTTAAAGTAGTATTTATTGAAATTATAACTTTTATTTTAAAATACAAAAACACATTATTTTTCAATGAGATGGGTGAACCTGGTGGGATGATATGAGATTATTATGTTTGACACAATGTTTGTGACACTATTTGCAGTCTGTTTTTTTGTGATGAGTCATAACTGTACTAAATCCATGCTCTACTAAATAGAAGATGGAAAAAAATAATCAACTTGCTCAAACATTGGTTTGCATCATTCAGCTCCTTATTTGTGGATTATTCAATAAGTTGCTCCTGTATTAGTGTGGATTCATCTGAGTTTGTGGGTCTACTTGCAAAGTGGTCCAACACTCAATCGGGGATGCCCAAGTGATGAATGTCTTCAAATCTTTGGCTGAGGTCAGAATGAAGAGCCGTTACGTGTTGACAACAAGCAAGCAAATTTTCATCTCGTTTTTGCAATTTTGAAATATTTGGAAACTGAGAGCATTTTCCTCTCCCAAGTTTTGTTTGTACAGAAAAATACAAAATTAAAAACACAACACTCATTTTTAACTTTCATAATAATGAATGTTAAAAATAGGGACCCACTGACGTTATCCACGCACCCTCAAATTAATTTTAATTTGCCACGGACCCCCTCAGTGCTTACTAAGGACCCCGGGGGTCCGTTGGAATCCCTGATATAGATCATCGCTGATTCTGAATATATAACTTTTTTTTGTAATATATACATAATTATAAATCATTATTTAAAGTGAATAAAAAACCATCTCATCGAAACGCCCTGTTTTGTTGGTACCATTAGAATGACGACACGCGGTTGTTCGCGCCTAAATTCATTTTGTGTGACGCTTGTGTGATGTCACGCGGTCACGGCTCAAATTCCGGCCGTGGTGGGCTTTAAAAAAATCTAACTTTGAGAATTAATTTAACCATGAAAACTACCTTTAAAAAATATACTGGTTTTTAAGTTAGAAGATCAACATTGTTATTTTTAAAAATGGACTTGAGTTCCTTATTCGATGAGTAAGCAAACCCGTGAACAAAAAAACGCTTGCTAAGTGGACGAAATGTACAAATATGGAATTTATTTACCCTCCATGCGCGCAATTGCAAGGGAAACGTGTTTTATATCACATGGAGCGATTGCATGCTTCATCTGGACAAGCTCTGTGATACCACAATATAAGCACTTTGTTAAAAATCAGTTTTAACGCAAATCAAAATATATTTCTCTACTGTTTGATTCCCTAAAAAGCTATACCGACATAACGTGTTTGGTGAAATATACAAATATGGAATTTATTTACCCTCCATGCGCGCAATTGCAAGGGAAACGTGTTTTATATCACATGGAGCCATTGCATGCTTCATCTGGACAAGCTCTGTGATACCACAATATAAGCACTTTGTTAAAAATCAGTTTGTAACGCAAATCAAAATATATTTCTCTACTGTTTGATTCCCTAAAAAGCTATACCGACATAACGTGTTTATATCACATGGAGCGATTGCATGCTTCATCTGGACAAGCTCTGTGATACCACAATATAAGCACTTTGTTAAAAATCAGTTTGTAACGCAAATCAAAATATATTTCTCTACTGTTTGATTCCCTAAAAAGCTATACCGACATAACATGTTTGGTGATATGTACTAATATTGTTTGTGAAACCAAATTTTAACTTAGCAGTCTCTCGGTTTGATCAGTGTCAGCGGCCATAATTAGAAGTCGGCGGAGTGTTTACAATATTTTATTATTATGATTAATTTCAGATACTTACGAAGAAAGAAAATACAGCCTGGTGAACTTCACCGCCTCTTTGGGAGTCCTCTCCAGCCAAGTCGTGTGGTGGGGATACGGAGTACCATCCGTCAATAAGATCCTCATTCTTGGACAGATAAACCCGGTCACGGCCGTTTATCTCAACAAGAAGTCCATTAATTTCACTTATGATGCCTCCAAACACGTTCTGACCGTGGACAAACTCAACCTTCCTTTAGATAACTCATTCACACTGAGGTGGAAATAGTCCAAGTAGTGTTGTGTGAAGAAATATCACTTTGTAGAGGATCGTGTCGTCAGTCGAAATGCACTATGTCTCACGTCCAAAACAAATTAACACCCTCGTATCAAATAGTGACGTTAGGGTATTAACCAAAATTGACACCGAATTGTATGGCGCATGTGTAAGATAATAAACGCGTGCATTTGTATCAAATTTTGACACAAGTGTGCAATTAGTGTTTTTAACCAAAATTGACACCGAATTGTTCAAAATGGTATAGCAATAAACGCTTGTGTGTTTCATCAAATTTTGATTAATTGTGTCATTAGAATTTTAACCAAGATTGACACCAAATGGTCCAATGGTATGGTTCCATGTTAGACCTAGTCATTATGGGAAATAAATTACTACCATTTTTATAAGTTGAGAGTTCTGAACAGTTTGGTTGTGCTTTTATTAGCTTATACAGTTTTTTTATTATAACTATTAATCTTTATTTTGTTTTTTAAATCTGCATTGATTTTACTAAATATGTGTTTATTATTATTACTAGAAAATCCCATACCCTTTGTAAGTTAAAATATTTTTTGCTCAATTCAACAAAATATGTATTTCCAATATATGAACTTTAAAATATGGTAAAATTGCACATGAATGTATATTTTTTAATTTTATGTTTTTTAGTAACTTATATTATTTTCTTTAATACGTGCGTATTAATTTTATATTATTTGTAGACCTTATTCTTATAATTTGTGTTTTTAGCGAAACTGCTGGACTGATTTTAAATAGAATGCTCAAATAAATTATACGACAGCCAGTAAAAACTGTTCCTGAGTTTTACAAAATATGACTAAATATTCTTTAAAAACCTCTAAGAAAGCCTTAGCTTTTAGAGTGGTAATATACCTCTCCACTGAGCATGACTCGAGTTGAAGAGAGAATAAGTCAGTACCCTCTGCGGGATTTGAACTGCCTGATCTGTTAAGCATGATTCCCATTGGGACATTTACCATTATGATATGAATTGGTATGTATTTGATCTCCTACCGGTAAGTTTGTAGATGAATTTAAATGGAGCGATTGGCTCCCGTAAGATTAGCTGCGTAACGTGAAGTGCACCATGAGCTATGTAAACGATATACATACATAATAATTATTTCATACAAAATATTATTATATTATGTAGAATAATACAACAGAATTGTAGGGTTGTAATGCAGCACAATTTTAGAATTTTAATTGTAGAAATATGGAATAACCATTGTGTGCTACGAGGAAGTCATTGTTCAATCATGATTTTTACCTAATGATATAAAAATATTGCCGGTTTGCATAAACTTTTTTTTTTAAATTGTGATATTTAGTGAGCTACCAAAGTTATTTTAAAATTTAAAAGCTGTTCTTTACTAACGGTTGACTACACAATGCAATGGTTTAAAAACAATTATTATGTTTACTGAATTTTTTTAGCACTAATATTTGCTCTCATGTTCTTTCGAACAGTCGCTTTTTTTTTTTACACTAGTTTAGTAAATAGTTTCCTCTTAGGATATTAAAATCCAAATATGTATAAATATCAGTAAGATAAAGAATCTGGTGTATATAATAATACGTAATGTTTCCTTTGCAAGCCTGTTTAGTGTTTCCATTATTTGAATAAATGTAAGCACATGTTAAAAAGTTATGTACATTGCATAGTTTCAGATATCCATGTTATAATTACATATATGGTAAGTGCCAGTGGCGTGCATTGTTCTATGAACAAAGGTAAACTGTGTCCAGTTTTTCAAATTTGGGTATGAATAGGTGTTTTTTCATGTTATTGAAGTGATTCCAGAAAAGTTTAGGATTACCCTCCATGTTAATCTCAGCATTTGAAAATGGCCATTTTGTTATCATCTTCCGCTAATGTTGTGGCCAACTTAATAAATTAGCGTACACGTTCCTTGCCAAATATGTTTTGATCAGAAATTTCTCAATTTCTAATTAATTTTTTCAATTTCTATTTATGGTTCATTTTGCTTAGGGTAGACGGCTTTTCAGCCTTTATGACTGCACGCCACTGGTAAGTATCTACTTTTCCATAAAATACAATACTTTTGTGTAATTTTCAGATACAAAATTATTTTGTATCCGTTGAATTATTTTCACGACAATGTGTACACATATTTTGATGATTTGCATATCATAAACAAAAAAATGAATATTCCTTATATTCTTGCCTGGTGTGATTTATGATGTTCATGATAATATATATGCCATAATAATTAATAATGCCATGTATAGAAGAAAAAAATGTTTATAATAAAAAAATGAAAAACGGTATTTCAGTGTGATGTTTTATTATTTGGTATTTGTGATCACAACAGTACAGTACGTGATGAAATTATATTATTTTCAAAACAAACAATAATTATTTTATTGTACGGACAAATAGAGTTATATTACGTACGGATTTACACATTAAACTTCCAGTGAAGTTCAAAATTACATAGAATATTACCGTCTCAAGATTTTTCTGAACATGGCAATATAGAAACCAGAAATAAAATTATTCTGGCCCAAAATATTTGCATGATGCGTTTGTTGATTTCAATCATTTTTGTACGTAATATAATTATGAATTCTATGACAGAGCTTGTAAATAAATATATGTGATTTTTTAGAAGATTAAATCCATAATCGTTTTTGTATCGTTGAATCAGAATCTTCTTAATATAATAAGAATTCCTGAATTGTTTGAACCCAAACAATGATGAAAAAAGAACTTTTCTTTTTACATTCCAAAAATGTAAATATTAAGTAACTAAAAATTATCTTAATTCTCTAATTTCTTTGACATGATCTTTGGAAAATATTACATAAGATGCTATAGAATTGATGGAGATGATTTAAATAGCATTTAATAAGGTGTACTCTTGTGTATTGTAGGTACTGACGGGAAACTAATAAGTTGAGATATCGAATGGTGCTTTCGCAGAATTATAAATATCTTTGTACATTTAATGTAAATCAAATTTAATAATAAAAACTAAAAATACTTGCAGAACTTAATAATGACATTATTAAATTAGATTTACATTAAATTGAAAGAAAAAATTAAATGGAGTTCTACGAATTAAACACAAAAACAATTAATATCTTGTACATATGTATTAGCATCCCCAGCACAAGTCTGTTTTATGTTTGTTCCAAATACCCGAGATATATGGCAAACATTTAATTCATATGTAAATAATCCTGATACAAAATTATTTATCTTTATGTTGTAAACATTAACCCTAAATGGACATCGATGACGGTGGAGGCATTAACAGTATCACTGGGATAATTGTGGCCACCGGCAGAAATATACAGTTAAACATTGTCTAAAGGCGTTGAAGTCAGGGTGAAGTCAGGGTGCTTTCTATCGCCCTACCGGAAGACTAGACTGATGTCATCAAATTTTATATTGAACTTATTATATTAACAATGGTCTGGAAAACCAGCGGAGCCCAAAATCATAGCGAGGTGGCAACGCCTTTATGAATAATTTTACTTTCACAAGATCTATATTGAGTTAGTACATATGAATTTCAAAAGATATACAAAAGGAGACCCCTCTGTTCTATTTGTGCAGTGAACTAATACGATGCAAAAACCTTTTCAATCTTCATATGTCAATAGTCCGTAGCTAGCCGTGCCACATAATTAGAACATAGCACTATATTCTACACACACGGGTTATTTGTACTGTTTTCTCGGTTAGTTTAATTCTAATTCTTTTTCCTTTACCTTTTCTAATACTCAGTCTTACCCTTAAAATTAATATTGATAAAATCGAAGAAAAAAAAAAAAACAATATAGGTAAGGCATATCGGGGCTATATCTTATTATTTGCATTTAATTTTGGCAGTATTTTTACCTTTCTTTAATTTGTATTATTTATAAAACACGTCGTTTTCAATTGAGCTTAGCGTTAAATAAATTAATAATTTTCAGAAATAACAATTTTTCAAGGAACTTAAATTATTGTTGAAGATTTAATAAATAAATGAGGTTAATTTCTTTCTCAATCTTTGGTAAGCAATTTTAAATTAAAGTTTTTTTTTTTGGTGGGATAAATATAATACAGTAAATTTTCTCTTTGGATCAGCAGTTTTTAAACAAAATTTTAAGTAATTGGTAAGAATAAGCAATTTGCGTACAGGTGAGACTTTTGGTATAACAACTAGGTGAACACATTAAACAATCAATTCGTACGGCATTACAAACTAGCAAACATGGCTATGTCAAATAGCAAAAATATATATACACGTATCATGCCATCGAAGTGATACTTTATACAGGCAAGACTGGCTATAGGACCAACGCCATAAAACTTATAGCTAAACCACATAAATGGGTTTGAAGAAAGAACGACAACAGCGGGCATCATTAAATAATAAACAGCCCATTATTTATTTTTCATCAATTGGAATACTGATCCTGACCATTTTAAATAAATAATATTTAAAAACATGAAGTTTGATTAGAATAGTAATATGGCACTAGAATGAACCATTCCCATCTGCGAATGTTCATCCGAAATCTTCAGACCAATCGTGTCTGATTGTGCAAATAAATAGAAAAGCGTGCAAACTCTATCGGCTTGTAATTGTATCCATAAACAAGCAGAATAGCTGTTAAATCATAAATCTGGGCTTGCAAGATGCAAATTAGTAAACATGTTACTAAACTTTTGACATTTTGTACAAATAATATTATAATACTACTGAACTGAAAGACTATTGCCTTGAATCTAGCCAAAAACTATTATTTAATATATTTATTATGATTTCAATTCAATTTTATAATATTGCAATCCTTCTACATAAGACTATGTGAAATGAATTGCCAATACACATATATTTAATAAAAATAAAAAAAACACAATTGGCTAAATAAATAATAAAATGTAGAAAAATATCTCTATACATTGATTTAAATTAAATGATGTATATACGGGAAAATAATAATATATTTTACTATTGCATCTGCAATAGATTCGAATTTATTTAGTCTATGCAATCTACTAGCTGAAAATATAATATGAAAACAAGTTATTTTGATTGAATGAAATACTGTACATAAAAATTCAACATCAAACCAGACGATCCACTCGTAATAAACTCGTAGAATATTACAAATAATAAAATATTAATATTGTCATTGATTATTTTTCTGCTAATTAAATAAATATGTTCATACAAAAATAGGGTAGCTTGTAGGGCAAAAATTTGTACTTAAAAACATTATGTTTACATGACCGGGTTTGAAATAGCCACACTAAGGTGAATCGTTCATATACCAGATTTAGATTCCTGGCCAATTGGTAACCAAGTACTTACACAAAGTATAATCATTTGTCGAATAAGAGACTTAGATGTATAGAATTTACCATATGTTCCTGAAACATATTATTGCATTAATCCATACATTGTGATGTGAAACTAAATATCCACCAGCAGAAAATGGCACCATTGAAGAAACTAACAATAATTGAATTTGTTCATTTGTATTCACTACAAACAATATGGCCACCTTATTATTTAATTAAATGGTGATTTCAATGCACTGTGTACACGAAACATGGTAACACTTTTAATATGAAAATGATACCAAATCTTGCACAACGGGGGTCACCGTCCATAACTACTTTAACTGGTCAATTCTTCTAAGAGTTCCTCTGTGGACTTTTGTTCAGTTTTAAACTTTTCCATAAATTGGGGTGGCACCGTCCACTCTAGGAACAGCTGAACATTCACCTTGAGCTTCTCCGCCACACTCATGGAATCGTCTGTACAAGGAACATGCCCCGAGGATTCCAGAGAGTCAATCAGTATATCGTCAATCAGTCGTTTATTAAATCCTGAAATTGTAATTCAATTTAAATACAAATATGAAATTAATGATCAACCATCACCAAGATTTATTCCCTTTTCTATTATTTTGGGTAATGGAAAAGAATTGTAATTTTAATCTAAAAAAACATGTAGATAAGATAAGTAAAATACTTAAAATGGGCAGAATATTTTGCATTTATCATGGATTTAAAACTTGCATAAAAGTTCCAAGAATTTAGTCTTATCTACCCATTTTAACTTCCTTACAAAAAGTACCACCGCATTACAAAATACTATATTGAAAGAGTAATAAATAAAATACATGTAACTTTAAATAAGAAATTTCATCCGGATACACTTTCACCGATATTTCCTCTAGCCCTAGAGTTTTAGAAATAAACCTTCAAGATTTAATACCAATTAAGACTATTATTGACAAGTAATAATTACACCAGACACCTCTAGCAGAATATATTTAACAAGATTAACAGCAGTAAGCAACAAACTGAACCCAAACACCAAATTGTCACATACAAATAATTAAAAAAGCTGGACTAACCAAAGTCGCGGTGAGAATGGCAGCAACAGGTTTCCAAACAAATCCTATTTGGACCTAAATAAATCATTAAGGACAGATGACACACTCACAAACAAACAAAAAGGCACACAGATTTGCAACCCATAATCTGTAAAATTATACAAACCTAATTTTTGCAGTCTTTTGCTACTGGATATCTTTTTCAGTAAAACAGCAAGCAGCAGACGCATCTTGGTGAGAGCCATGGGTGGCTCCACGGGGCGGTACGCATCGGCTATCTGTTGGGAGAGCTGCTCCTCGGGAGACATGTCGCTACCGAGGGGCTCGCTGTCACACTGCAGCAGGTGCAGCTCTAGCTCCGACTTGGTGTTGAACACGGACCCGCAGGCCTGATGGCAGTAGGCACGTCCGTCCCCATGTACAAACAGCATGTGCTTCTTCATGTGCGGTAGCTGCGCAAAGGGTGCCGTGCAGATGCGGCACTTGAAGGGCTTCTCGCCCGTGTGGTGGCGCGTGTGCAGTGTCAGCGCAGTAGAGTGCGCAAAAGCCTTCCAGCACACGCGACAGCGGTACGGCCGCGCCCCCGAATGCTTTCGCTGATGCACCGTGAGTTGGGAGCGCTGCGCGAAGCAACTGCCGCACTCCGCACAGCCGTGGGGCTTCTCCGCCCGGTGCGTGCGCAGGTGCTCCTGCAGGTGACCCTTCAGAGACTTCTTACATAAGGGACATTTGAAAGGCTTCTCTCCATTGTGAAAGCATGCCAAGTGTTTCTTGATTGCGTCTGCTCGTATGAATCTCTTCCCGCAGAGGTAGCAAGTGTAATCCCTGATATCGAAGTGTCCCTTGATGTGGAGGCGCAGCTTGGCCCCACAGGTGAAGGTGGCCTGACAGTGAATACAGCTGAAGTTCTTCTCGCCCGTGTGTGTGCGCACGTGTTGTTTGAGTTGCCCCATGCGTGCGAAGCGCATCTTGCAAGATTTGCAGTTGTAAGGTTTCTGACCCGTGTGAATCCTCATGTGTAGCCTCAGACGTTCCTTTATCAGGAATGTCTTTTTACAATGTTCACAGATGAACACTATGGGGTTCTCGATAACATTGGAATGGTACGATGATATGTGGTTTTTCAGATTGCCCGCTTGACGGAACTCCTTCTGGCAATGGGAGCAGACGTGTGGCCGGAGCCCCGTGTGAATGAGACTGTGCTTGCGGAGATCATTCTTACCTAGGAAGGCTTTACCGCATGTGTCACATTTATGGTGGCGCGGTTTAAGAGCTGCACTTTCGCTGATCTTTTTGCCATTTTTCACTTCGAGTTGAACTTTTTTAGGAGTCTCTGTAATACCGTTTGTTGAAATACTTTTAGGGAGCTTATCATCTGAGACGATAGTTTCAACTTTTGGGCTGACTGTGTCTTTCTTCTTGTAAACTCTTTTGGGCTTATTCTGAATTAGGGGTACCCGCTTAACTTTCAATTCTTTGGGTGGTGTCACTATTTCAGCTTTAAATTTAGATTTATTGGTTAAGGATTTTTCCTTAACCTTGTTTTTCTTTTTCGCAGGTAACTTTTCTTTGGCTTTGAGATTAATACTTCTAGTTTTGGTTTGAAATTTTACTTTGGTATCTCGGTGAGGCCTTAATTTAGCTTTCATGTTTGTCATTTTATACAACTCTTTTTACAATCAGAAATATAATACAGTTAAAAACGAACTGTTCAATAAAATTACAGGTTAAGAGAATTTAAACGCGATGAATTGGCAAATGTTTGACTAGAACTGGTAAATGAATGAATGTTAGTAATATGTGACGAATAATTAAAACCTACACTAGCTACAGATATGATAGCCTTAAACAATGGTATGAATTATTATTTACAACATTAACCCCTTCACCAATATGAATACTATATATTTCTCGATCTTGTTAGTTATGAGTGCGTTAAGCAATTCACAGAAGATAATAATTTACTGTTTCCATCTTGAAGAAATTTCCTGAGAAAGAGCGAGGAGTCTCTGAAACATACATGCAGTTTATTAAGCCCATAACCGATAACTTTCAAATCTA
Source organism: Halesus radiatus (assembly GCA_022606495.2). Lineage (NCBI taxonomy): Eukaryota > Metazoa > Arthropoda > Insecta > Trichoptera > Limnephilidae > Halesus > Halesus radiatus. The sequence continues at coordinate 559 of JAHDVE020000573.1, read as the reverse complement.
TAAGAAAATTTAAGGTATACAGGTAAATTAAAGAATAAGGAAAAATCGAAGCAATTTACTAAAATAATTATATACCAATGATTTATTGACAAGCTGTCAAAAGTTGACGTTTTAAATACTAACTGAATCGTATATGAATTATTTGAACATACCATCTATTAACCTGCAAATAATATGTATGTAATTTGTGCAATTATGTACTAGCACAATACAAATATCGCCTTAACGCCTACATCGATAAAACAACTTATCTCCACACGGCCATTTTTGTCATTTATTAATGTTGCCATAGAAATAGAAGATGCAAGTTTATGCCTATTGCTTTATTCTAAAAAAAATATACAACGATATTTAGCTATAGTATTGGGACATTAAAGTGCCAGTAATTCAATAATACAAACCCTTATAATTAATTCCAAACCAAGCTTTCATTTCAAGACACGTTTTTCGGTGTCCATTCCGCAGATAAAACACATTTTATTATTTGAAGGATATAGGGAATCAGAATCGCTTTTTCTAATTTTATATCGCCCGCAGGTTCATCAGACATACTCGTATG
>JAHDVE020000572.1:0-104194 GCA_022606495.2 Halesus radiatus | reverse complement strand
TGTGATAACCTCACGCTTATAAGTTACAAAGCTGGTAAATTCATGCGTATCAATAATTTTTGGTTTAATTCCTTTATTTATTATATTTAGAATTTTCACTTATTTGAATACATAAATATTGTTTTCAACGCGTAACTCTTATCTTTGTTAATGATAAAATTAATAAAGCTAAATATCTACCTTAAAATACTGCAATCAACTGAAAATACACAATATTCTTGGAATGACTCATATTTTTTTCCATTGTGCATTGATTGGTCTGTTATATTTGTAGATGAATTCATAATCTGCATGACTAAAGCACACCTGTCCCATTCATTGATCGCAATTTACACGCCATATCCAATATAAACAACTCAGTAAACAGTCTGGAAGCTTCAACGAAAACCTGTTAAATCCTTAAATTAAGTCACATTCCCAAAATATCTTTTTTCTAGATTGTGATGTGGCCTTTTTATTGATTGAATCCTGGATAAATTTGGCGTTAGCTGTCTGCATTGAGTCATTTCTATAAAACTGAAATCATTTTGGCTGAATACTTTGTACGGGTTGAACGTTTGTCGTTGTGCATTGCGTTGTTTGCCTGTTTTCAAACCCGGTGCCTTGTGTATTTTGTTCAGTACAAAACATATCGAAACAATCAGAGTGTTAAAATTCGTGGTGAACTTGAAGTGTATTTACGTCGTGACGCCAAGAGAAAAAGAAACTGTGCTGTTTTAAAGAACATATTAATTTACAGTGGTTATTCTCGTGTTCGTAGAAAACGTCCGATAACTCTGACAGATCGTCAATCATCGCGATGGAATCCGGTTAGTTTCATGCTAATTCATTCCAGGAACATCGCACAGTAATTAAGCTTTGTTTTTTGCTCGTAACCTGTTTCACTCGTTTGTTGTTGTACATATTTTTGGTGGTCCGAATGCGAATGTGTGTTTTTTCAGTTTACTCTAATTATAAGAAGATTTCAAAATTCTTAATGTGTGCTGTATAAGTTGATAGATATAAGTAGAAGACACTTCAATTATATTTTATATCATCATTTAAAAATAATAACAATACAGAAGCAATAAAATACATAAATTAATATTTTAGTCTGTTTTTGAGTTCAAAGGCATGAATCGATTGACTATAATTAGAAAGATACAAAAATATTCCTTTTCGTCGCTTTTCGTATATTTTACGCTTAGTCATGGAACAAATTTTTTATTATGAATCAACTCATATAAAAAATAAATGAGTTTATGTATATTTGTTCACCACGGGTTTCCGGGGGTCTTACCGCCCTGCCGAGGAGATCGGCAAACGATTTAGTAACGTGTTTTTGGTTATTTTCAGGTGGCAGCAGACACGCCCGCGCGTCAGCAGGGGCGTACTCCGGGTATGTAAACGGCCAGCACTACGGGGGCACCTACCACACCCCGGACAACGGACCCACCGTGTTCAACCGCTTCGGGGACGACAACCAGGGCTCCGCCAGCAACGACGGGGCCTATGGCTATGGAGGCCACAGCTCCGCGAGCTCCGGGAGCTACGCCCCGAACTACGGCTTTGGCCCCGCAGTTCCTCCCTTCTCTAATCCGGCGGAGTTCAACAATTTCTTCCAGGGTTATTTCAAAACGTTGAGCAACAATCTTGCAAGGTTAGTATATGTGACATCTACTCGAACACATCGATGATTTGTGATGTACAATTTTGCTTCGAAAAGAATACACGTTCTTCAATTTCTATGGGCATTTGAATGGAAATAGTCGACATTCTTTTTTTTTCATTTTTATGCAAGACGTATGACAAAGAGGATAATTATGGAAGAATTTAGCAAGATAAAGATTCTTTGTCGATTACCCATAAGAGCACGCATGCGCTGATCTATTTCCATCTCTTTTACACACACCATTGTACGCCAGAGGATTCTTTCCTCGAAAGCACTTTTCTTGGTTATGGAACAATATTATCGTTCAATTTTATTTTTTTTATAACTTATTGAAGTTTGTAAACCTCATTGTAATATTTTAATCATTGAAGAAGATAATATTAACATATCCCAAATGAACCACGAAACCGAAAAAAACAACAGAAATTAAAAAGATTTCAGTCGCATCTGGGACTCGAACCCAGGACCTCTACCGTGGTTCATTTGGGATATGTTAATATTATCTTCTTCAATGATTAAAATATTACAATGAGGTTTACAAACTTCAATAAGTTATAAAAAAATAAAATTGAATATTTCTTTCCAGACTTGTACAATAAGTCAATAGATGTCTCATATAAATAAAATCGGGTAGGTATATCCGAGACTCTGTTCCGATTGCAATTGAGTTCTGGATGAAACTTTGCTATCATCATAAGGACAGCAGCCAATAATATGGGATTTATAAAAATGGAGGATAATATTAATAAATCTTGAACATGAAGTATGATATCGGTGTAAAATGGCGTAAATTGTACTGGTCTCATTAGCTAAGTTGGTTAAGCGGTTACCCCGGATAGGTAGAGGTCCTGGGTTCGAGTCCCAGATGCGACTGAAATCTTTTTAATTTCTGTTTTTTTTCGGTTTCGTGGTTCATTTGAGATATGTTAATGTTATCTTCTTCAATGATTAAAATATTATCGTTATTTATATATTATTTCTAACCATTGCTCATATGTAAAATTCTAAAACAAATGATGTCATATTTATAATCTAATACTCATTATGTTCTATTCAGTATTTTATTATTTGCTTGTGTATTTTATGGTGATGGTTCTTCCGTTCATCTGTGCCTAATTCTCCGGGTCCTGTCCACCTCCTACTCACTGAGAATATGTTGACAAGTCAATAATAAAGTTCATTCAAATCATGTAACGGAAAGTCCCAGTACTTCTTCACGTGGGGTACGGTACTTCTTATTAATCATTTTACTATACCTAATCAATCAGAAATATCATAAAACCGGTGTTGAATTACGAATATAAATATTTTATTTCTTTCTGCATTTATGGTAATGGTTTTTCCTCTTATCTGTATCTTATTATCCTTCTACTACTCAGTCGTCCCCGGGGATTCCAAATGATGCCACCATCAATCACTGTTCCCCGGCTCCCCAGTATGGAAGATATGGGCAGGTAATATGTAATAAATATTAAAAAATTATAATATTTTAAAGAAAAAAATCCTTGAATTTTAAAGCGCACGGTGATAATTTTCTTTAACGTAAATAAAAAATAAAAACTTTAGTCCCTATTCGTCTGTGATTGAGTGTTGATTAATAAGCTGACTCTATTATTTTTGCCAATGTTTTCTTATTTCTTTCCGTATTTTTTTTATCATCCCCTGTTTACTAATGTTGTTTATATATCTATATTTTATGGTGATGGTCTCTTATCTATTCTGTACCTTCTTTCTTATTCTGTTTCTCACCACCCACTCAGTTCCGTCCCGGGCCGAGGACTGGCAATACTACCACCAGTTGGTCCTGTCCCAATGATCACTCTTGAACCATATATGAAAAGGTATGTGAAATACCAGCTGAAACATTTTCTAAAAATAATGTTAGCGGAAGCCGTTAGAAACATAATGAATATTTAAATGTCGAAAATTCTGGTAAGAGTCTAACACTGTCACAATGAGAATTACATTCCTTTTTTAAATATTTTACCTGAAAAACAACATGTGATGAGCTAATCGACATTCATTTGACCGCTACGTACAATGTACCAGTGGCGTGCGGTTACTATTAACGGATTCCTCTTTGTTGAATTCGTTTTGAATCGAAGCACAACTTTTTTGCATAATACCCATAAAGTTATTCTAAAAAAGTAGTAATACAAAATCATTTTGAAGTATTTCTTACTTCCTAGATGCTCCTTGTTGTACTATGTAATATAAACCTAGGCCTGTTTGTAAATGGTGTTTTTTTTTAAGTTATACAAATTCAAAATGAAAAAAAAAACACATTAAAATAATGTTAATGTGTATGATATTGGATTTATTTAATAGATAATTTTATGCCATTATTTTTTAAATATGAGTGCCACGGCTAGCTTGAAGCGCGATCGTGAAGTCCAATTTTCGACAACTTTATCGGCAATAACACGGCGAATGTTGACTTTCAAATGGTCCAACATCTCTGGTTTATCAGCATAGACTAGTGACTTCACATTCCCCGAAAGAAATTAATCTAATGGTGTGAGATCACACGATCGTGGAGGCCAGTTCACAGGTGTTCAAAAAGGTGTTTAAAAACTAAACCTCTAAAAAAAAACACCATATATAACCGAGGACAATAGCGCCATTTTTCCAGTTTATCGACTATAATATGAATTATTTATTGAAGGGAATTTAAAAATGGCCGAAAATGGCGTTGTTCGATTTTCTTTTGACACGAACCCTAGGTTTGCGCACAGAGAAAAATGTATTGCGAATTTATTCTGAATTTTCAACAATTTATTCGGAATTGTGGTTAAAAACGGGATTGCCGGTGTTACGAATGAATTAACGGGGAGTTGCGGAATAATAATTATTAGGACGCGTTACTGATAAATTCACAGGAATGGGCTACATGGCGACACTTGTCACCATTTACATTATTAGAATTTCCGGATAATCTTTTATTAAATTACGAATATATTCTCATGATTACTCGCAATGTCGACATCGTCTGCACGAGACTCCTAATATTGTCGCATTATCTTTATAGTCTTCTTGATAATTCCACAGTAAATACTAACCTTTTATTCGCTCTTATACCAATACTCTATATGATATTCCTAATATTCGAGGTGCGCGCGTCTCGAATTCGAATTCTAGATACATATGTACATATTTAAACACATAAACAATAAGCTCTAATGCTTCGCTATCGAAATCAATTCATTTTTTTTATTTATGTTTAATATAAAATATTGATAAAATCTGTATCTTTTTTATTGAAACTCTACACCTTGCGCGATTACATTGCGCACATAATATTTTTGGAACGGCGAATCGTGCACACGTGTTTCAATGAATTGGCAAAACTGCATTTTTCATAACCAGTTAATACACGATTATAAACTTCCTACTTTTTGCTATCAAAGCAATATGCAAAGCAAGAAAAATTGAGTTACCAGTTATCGTATTGATCATAAATATAGATGCTATAACGTATAATCGACAGGTAGTAGAAAAATATCTGGCATAATAAGCTGATGTAGGCAACATAATCCAGATAGGATAACCAAAAATGAAGCCAACCGCACGCCACTGCTACGTAGACGATGATCAGAAACTACATATAGGTAACTATCAATCACAAAATCATTGATTGAGTATTGAATTATGCTTACTTAGTAGCATTTTATTATTTTTTTCCTTATTATTTTATGGTATGTAATGATTCTTCCTCTTGTAAATCAATGTGTCTTTTCCTTCTTCTCACATTCTGTATTATTTATTTCTATGGTAATGGTTCTTCCTCTAATCTACATCTTATTTTCTTTCTGCCGCTTCTCATCTTTCCACGCAGTGATTTTCTAAAAAATGCGGAACTCACTCAGTCTTCAGCACACGCAATTGTCCAATTCCCGGGTGACGGTAAGCCAATGTATGTGAAATACCTACCTTATTATAATGTAGAGCGGAAGCCGTTGAAAACTGATTAAACTTACTTTATATAATATTAATTAAAATTATTGAAGCTATTATCACAATATTAATATATGTTTTACCTGAAGAACAAACGTAAATAGCTATTTGACTTTGATTCAGCCTCTACAAAAAATCAATTAGAAATGTTCCTACAAACGAATAGTTTTTGTTATCGTTGTTCTCAGTCTCTGCTCATCAGTTCAAGAGGCCAGTCAGATTATTTCACCGCAAACGAACCAGGACACCATAAAACTTCAAGGATGACTAAAGATTTTTGTTGTGTGTGTTTTCAGCGTCTTCCAGAAGAATATTCTAGACCAGAGAGCGGCTTGGGATGCGGCCCAGAAGGCTTTCCAGACCGCCTCCAGCAACCGGTTCGGAGGTTCGCCCGAGTACAGCTATAACTTCAACGACAACGCCCCCGGGGCGTCGGCCAGCGCGTCCTTCGGACCCGGCGGGAGCCACCAATCTGCAAACATCTATCCCGAGAGTGCTGTAAGTCTCCCAATAGTTCCCTAGTACTCCTTATTGTCTTATTCGTATCAGCGAAGCCCACAAATACCCCCACAGTGCGATACTAGCCTGTCCTGGCCTGTTGTACTTTGGATTTATTAGCAACGTTTTTCTATAAACGATCCGGACATGGAAATATTTTACCATGATTACCTCTATGGTTCGTGGTAGAGCTGTAAGCTTGCTCTGGACCCAGTGGTTAAAGATTTGAGGTCCGACGGTGCGGCGCGAGAAAAATAAATGTAGGTACCTACTTATTTAATTTATGTGGGTTATTTCACATACAGCCTAAATTCAAATAGTGTCGTTCTAGAGTGGTTAGTTACGATATTCATTATATTGAAATATAGTATTGCTACGTATTTAATATAATGATAAAAGGTTAACATTTCTATTGCACCGTTTAGTAATTAAAATCGCCTCAAGGGCGCTTTACATTTAGTTAAAGTTTGTAGTCCCCTTTTAAAAAGATATGTTTTTAGATTTAAAGTTTTGACCAAATGGAAGGTCATTCCGAGAATGTGGACCCAGCACATTTTGCAGCACTCGCACGAGAGGGTTCAACCATCTGTTTGACGCATCATACTTAGCCGACCTGGGCATGAGTTGCCTCTGAGTAAGATTGTCCCTTACGCAGAGATCAGTCAAATATGATGGTGCCAGCCTGTTCAGTGTCTTATGCACCACAAGAAAGATTTTAAACTGGACTCTTTCTATGACTCGAAGCCAATGCAAGTCACGTCAAAGAGGTGTGAGCAGTTTGTGGTATATGCGGTAATACATACAAACTATTGGTGTAGTCCAATCTGGAGTCTTTATCAGAGTCTTGGAATACAATCTATTGGGAGACACCTTCTAATGGATTTTAATTGTCTTAGAAAAATATACTAGACTTTACCGTATTGCAAATATGCGTATTCGTTGATATAACATTTTGGTCGGCCAAGACAACGAAGTGATTTCAAGGGAATAATATCCACTCCAGAGACTATTATTGAACTATTGTCAATTAGGTGCTGTCTTTTGGGTAGTGAAATCCATAAACATTCAGTTTTGCTTGCATTCGGCTTAAGCAGATTTTTCTACATCCAGTTTGATAGTTCATCGATATGATCTACAACAGATGACCTACAATCATCCACCTCGCAGGGATCACAAATTTTAAGAAAAAAGTAATCAGCATAGCTGTGAAAAATTAGTCCATGTGAAGAAATGAATGGTTCCAGATCACTGGTGTACAATGTAAACAGAAGAGATCCTGGTGCAGGTCCCTGCGGTACACCACAATATAAAGAAAAATCGGAAATCTCTTACTCCCGAAAGCCACTGTTATCTCTCAGCCAAATAAGAGGTTATCCACTGTAGTACATAGATGTCAATGCCGTATCTGTGCTTCAATTTATCAATTAATATTTTATGATTCATGAAAGCTGCACTCATATCCAGTATCGCAACTAGATCAAGTTTCCCTTCTACCGCTTTGATCATGTCTGAGAGCATATGTAATAGTGAAGTTTCTATCGATTGAAACCTCCCATGGGCTTATTGATACTTCGAAAGTAGCTTATGGTTGTTGAAGTACTTTGCAATTTGATTCACAACTACTCGTTTCAATAATTTGGAGATATAAGTGAGTCCAGATATTGGTCGATAATTATTAGCTATGTCAGTTAGGGACGACTTTTTTTAGTGAATTTTTAATTCATTTGGTACCTCCGCATTAGTAAGCGATTTGTTAACAATAGGCAATAAATTTGGAGAAATCTCTGGACAGCATTTTTTAATCAGCCATGTTGAAATCGGGTCTAGAGGACATTAGTTAATAGGGCTTGGTCCTGTTAACTCTTCAATGTCCTCTGAAGTTCTACAATAAAATTCTATAAAGTTAGTATCACATTTTTTTACTACGGAAATGCACTTTTAGCATTCATGGGAAAGATACTCTAAATCTTCTCCGCGAAGAAGATAGAAAGCTCTAACCAGACAGGTCAGCACTGCTTTCTTGGATTATTATTTTCTTCTGCCAGTTCTCCTTCCAGAATGTAGATCGTGTTTTCCTCCACCATGGCTCTATACTCCTTTTGGGCACCTAACCATTCTCCTTGACTGTCGTCAGAAAGAAATCTTTTGTAGTGCCTCTCAAATCTTCTCATCCTTCTAAAATCTTCTCATCTCGTATTTCTTAATACATATTAGAATTGATATACTATGATTTTTTTAAAGTAATTTGTTCTGACAATATCAATTTAATGATTCAATGGAAGATTTTGACACCCGGTGAAATATCACAAAATTGAGCTAAGGAAAGACAATGTTATTATTTCTATAATTAATGTAGATACGAAAAATCTGACGATGTTCCATTAATTTATTAATTATTCAAAACCAAAATAAGAAAGTTCGTTAGCAATACACATAAATTTGTGTATAAATTCATTAATTATTAATTATTGATATCTGAAAAAACGGAAAATTAAAAAAAATATATATATAAATGCATTTCAGTGAATTTTTGATTTGTACCTAGATATGGACCGAAGGTGAAAACATATTTCTGGAGTATAATAAAAACCATTTATTATCCACCCCTGCAATAAAGATGTATAAATACGATTGCTTTAATCTAACATGTGCCAATCTGAAGATGGACACAATTATTCGAAACCGGCCCGGTCATAAAATAAACAAATGGAATAAAGTTTAAAAATGGTTTTTATTAAACCTGCTCATTACAATGGAATTTCACCAAGAAATTAACAGTTCCAAAAACAGAAATTCTTTAAAATCTTTCGATTTTAATCGTAATGTATAATATAAAGACTCCATAGTGTAACAGCAGAAACATTTTAAAGGCATTCTTGCTTGTATAGTGGTGTACTACACAAGTAAGCACAAGTAGGACTTCTGCGGGGTAAGAAGCGACTGCGGGCGAGTGTTCCAAACTATTTTGCTTATAGCTGGTCTATATAAAAGGTAATCATACTTGATTAAACGAGATTTCAGGTCACACACATTTGGCAGGGGATACTAAACGAGCTGTCGATGTCAAAACTTTATTTGTACCACACGTAATTATTGTTAACAAATATTATGATAGACATTTAAAAAAATGTCCAGGGTCTGCTATATCACCCAGATTACAAAGTTTGTTTATTAATTTCCAGGCGAGCCCAAATATAAACACCAGATTCCAGAGTGACGGACCCAAGCCAGGTGGCTCATTTGGAGTGTCCACTTCCTCCTTCTCCAGCTCTTCAGACATCGGCGGGAAGAAGACTTCCCACAAGGAAGCCCAGACCACCATCAACGATAACGGAAAGGTCACGACCTACGTGGTCAGGGACTAATCTAGACCGTTCTTCTTAGAATGGTAACAGTACTTTGTATCTGTTAAATCTGAGTATTTTTGGTGGTTGTTCTCCTCATACCTCGGTACACCTTTAAACAAAATTTTGACAACTTGAATGCAAAAAGATACCAACGAGTAATTTACTGATATTTATGTACAAGAAAATAATTCACTTAATAATAAAGAGTTTATTTACCAATAAATCAAAATATTTTTTTTAGATTAGTACTGTGTCTAAAATTTTAGAACAGTAAACAAAATTGTGTGATATTATCGAATCATTTTAAGATTTTTTATATATTTATTTATTGTTGAGAGTAAAACTTTTTTAATAAACATATTCTTTATAAAATTGTCATTTTATTTGTTGGATACATATTTTGCTTTTAACAGTATCAAGAAATACAAATGACTATATTATTATAATTTGAAAAGAACAAAACCAGCCAAATTCACAGCCCACAACGAAATAAATATAAAACCGGTCACCAATATTGCTAATCTGATTACTATGTAAATCAAGAATACACCAAATAATAGCCTCCAAGATATTTCTAAATATGTACAACATAGGAATATACCCAATATCAATAGAATATAATATTCGATGAATAACCGGACCCAGATAGAGCGGCGAATAAAAAAGTTTTCTACGAAATCAAGTATAAAAAGTATGCTAGTAGCTAGTGACAGTTACAGCAGAATCGCGTCACTACGATATAAGTAGTTATTAAAATATTTATTTACGAAATTAAATTTAAGAATTACTTTTGATAAATATCAATGATTATTTATTAGTTGTCTTGCTGAACGGTTTGGCAAGTTTATCGTCAATATGCATTTGAGTTGTCGTTTCTGGATACCAGGGGTTGGGTCTCCTCGGCTCCACTGGTCCATCGCCGATTACCGGTTTCCTGGAGCAGCTGCAGACTGTAACATATCGCGGAGTCAAACCCGAGAAGTCGTTTGCTCTTCCATTCACATTGTAGTGATAGTGGTCTGTCGGTGCCTGAGGAATTATTGGTCTCCAATTGGATGCAAATCCACTCGGAATCCTCACATCTCTGTTGTAGGTTTCATATCCATTATCATGTCTACTTCCAATCACTGGAAAATCGTTTTCATAATACTGGGTGTTTGGTGCTTGTGGCAATTCGTGATGATAGTATTGTCTAGGTGGTGACTGTGGTCTTTCGTTGTGATAATACGGTGGGCTTGGTTGGTCGATGTTCGAAATTCTGGACTTCCAGTTGATGTTGTTTCTCCAATTCGGTGCTTGGTATACAGGTGGCTGTAGAACGAATGAAGGCTTCTGAATACCGTGTTTGTCAGTATCTATGACAACGGTACCTCCTGCCTTCGGGAGGTGAGTTACAATATGTGATGGCTGTTCATTGTCATTCTTTGATTTTGCATCATCGTCATCATAATTTACTTCTGGATTAATGTCTTCAGGTCTGACTCCTTTGTATCCTTTAACAACTGGAACATCGTCATCATCTTTGAATTGTTTCTTTGCATCTTCACTGGTTGATATAATAACACTAACATCATTAATTATTTTTTTAACTTTTGGGTTATTTTCACTTCCCACACTGTCCAAACCATAAATACATACGTTGTTCTTGCATATAACGTTCACTTCATCGTCTTCTGAAATTTTATTTATTGCGGGTTGTCCAAAGTTTTGCTGCACTACTATGGTGTTGGTGTACGCCAATGGATCCGGGGCTTCTTTCTTCCCTGGGGAGTAAATTTGAACACTTCCTATGGAGGGTTTATGTTGCGTCTCGGAATCAATGAAGTCCACTTTAGGCCGTATTTGGAGTGCATTTCCTAGAAGAGAAATAACGAAATATAGTTAATTTTGAATATGAAAATACATGGATGACAAGGACATAGACAAAATAGAAACGAAAATAAGGAATATACTCGTACATCAATGTAACCCAATGGTTAGAAAAAAATATTTACTATATCACATTTTGGCCTTGTGTAAAATTATTATTTCATTTAATAATATGAAAATTATAGAATTTTGGGATAAGATGTAACAACTACTTTTAAGCCATCAAATTTAGTCTTTTGAAACTTATAGAAAAGCCATTGTCTTATTTGCTGTAATTATTAGACTTAGTTATTTTTTAATTCTCACCATATCTAGCTTTAATAATCAAAATGCATATAAACAGAATATTATGAATATTTCTCTTCATTTTAGTAAAGCTGATCTTCAATGGTGTTAGCACTATCAAATTGTTATACCTCTAGACTTGAACTGAATTATGAGTCGTTCTGTCCTCAGCATAATCTTACAAAATTACACTTAATTGGTCACTTGTTGCAAAATTGTCATACGAACATCGCATTGGCGTTTTCCAACTATTATTCTACACGAAGTTCTTACACGAAAATAAAAAAAAACGAAGGAAGGAATAAATCCTCAAAATCACTTTTTTTATAAAATATTTTTAAACCAGATTATGAAAGCATATATTTTTTTAAATCGTTATAACACATTGGAAATTGTGAAGTGGTACCGTGGAGATGGTAAGATGGAAACCACGGAGTTAACGAAAACAGTTTGAGCAAGCAGAAGAATTGATACAATGGTGGGTAGTGGAAATAAATTAATACTGTTCGTAGTTTTTTTTTAATATTAGTTGTACCTACGCCAATGTGTAAGTACTTCTGGGGCTGCGGTAATCGGTGTGATGTGTCATTAAAGAGTCGTCAGATTGACGTGAGATTTACCTGGAACGTTAGATTTGAAGATCACTATCACACACTTGCAGAAATCAATAACATTTGTAGTAATAAACGATATAAACTGAGGATTTTCTCTAAAATTAAAAGGTAATATTATATTCTCACATGCATCGTTTTCTAAACACTAGAATACACACTAGAAATACTTTCCATGTAGATTTGAATGGAAGCTGTTGTAGCCTCTGACTTTTGGTCCTAGCCTCGAGAGAGTCGATGAATACTAATACTAATGAATACTAATACTACTATGAATATACTGCATACATTGTATGCTGTCATTCCATTTGATTGAAATAAGATGATGATTAAAAAATTATTTGTATTAGAAATTTAAGGCCCGAATGGCCAAACTTTTGGATCACGAAACACGCCCACATCGCATTTCTTGTGTTCTTGTTTATTATATGGTTTTGTCTCACGGGCCAGATAATGAAATTTTGGTTAATATAGCGGTATAGAATTTAAAAAAAACGATTAAAACAAAAAAAAATTCCGAAAGAATAAATACAAGACGTACACCTTGGCAGTAAAATGTAGACATTTAATAAATTGGAATTACATTTTTGATAAATGTAGACATTTAATAAATTGGAATTACATTTTTCCATCAGTAGCAATATCAAACTACTAACTGTGTCTTAGAAATTTAGTTCCTCGCATTCAAAAATGTTCATGTTAGAATTTGACAGAAACAATGCAAAACATCATAATTTGTTTTTTTTTGCATTTTTTCAATTTATGTTTTTAATATTAAAAAAAAATTATTTGTCTAACATATGGTTATTTCCATATATAAATTTCATAAATACAAATAAAATTGCGTTTTAACAAAAAAGTTTTAACAAAAAAAATTTGCAGAATTTTCAGAAATTACCACAAAATTTTGGATACCGTTTGGTGAAAGTAAAAAACATGAACTTGGACAATTCTGCTTTTTTAAACATACAGTAATATTTGTATGAGCCATCTTGGTGTTGTCATTTAAAACGTTTTAAACGATCGCAGCGCCCTCATTTCTTGTGTACTATAAAATGTCAGACTGTACCTAATTTATTTTGGAATTTTGGGAAATTCAAAATCATGTTCGCTATTTTAACACATTTTGTCAAAAAAATCTGCCTGGACTTTTGAAAAGCAGATTTGTTTTCCATCACAGAATTAGTAGGTAAAAAGGTAGTAGAACTTAAAAACAAGTTAAAGGTATGTTTCCTAGAAATTGCACGAATTTAAACCTGCTTATCCTTATAAAAAAGCTAGGAATAGTAATAAATTAAATACGTAAGTACCTACTTTAAAATAATTAAATAAATAAATAAATGTTTATTCCGGTATGTGGGGAGGTTAGTGCAGTCCCACACATTCCATACAACAATATACATTCAATAGTTATAAAAAAAAATATACAAAATATATACATACATCACATCGTAAAAATAAATAAATAAAGAAAAATAATAATTTAACTAAATAAGAGTAAGATAACTCCTTAAGGGTGCTGCGGCATTTATATTGTGAGGGGCCAATATATTTGTCCAGTATGCGTCGATGCTGGAGGCTGGACTGAGGCGGGCTTCCATGATGAGGATATTCCTGGAGCTGTTTATTCTTTCCCTCATTCCTGTATACCTGTATTCCTAAAAGTGTATACCTAATAGTTAGAGAAACTTCAGAAATGAAGATGAACTACTTAGATTCCCGTGTGGTAACAATATTAACGTAGACATCATTACAACGCACGTTTATAAGATCCTCACTAACATTATTATGAAGCCCCTATCCTTACCAATGCGTAAGTGTGTGAGTGTTAATATATTTTAAATAATCTGTCGAATTTGGTACCCGAAAATAACTTTGATTAGTTATTGGGTATTTGATTAATTATTGGGTATTGATGAAAATATGAACCATCCCATCCCAGGGGGGTCTTACAAAAGTACGTTGATTATACAGATGTTATGTGAAGAATTTCGTTTCGTATCTAATATAATCTAATCTGATAATATGGCGCCAGTCGCAGAGTCCTGCTGGAATAGAATATTAAATTAAAAATACGAAATAAATTTTAAAAACAAATATATCTAGACAGTTGGTTGGATGGTTTGCTACCCATGGTTTACACAATAATTCAGGTAAAACAAAGAGCTTCCGTTGAAGGATTACTTTTTGCCACACACGACTTATAATTCATACGTTCCTGCCTACGTCACACTTCTTTTCTTCGTTGTGTAATACAAATTAAAATATTCTCGTCATTAGTATTATAAATTTGGAGCGATTTAAAACTGTTTTTTAGAAATATTGAAATCAATCTACAGAGAAAAAAGTTATTAAAAAAAAAAGCAAAAAATATTCGCCCAACGTGGGGCTCGAACCCACGACCCTGAGATTAAGAGTCTCATGCTCTACCGACTGAGCTAGCCGGGCTTGTGGCCATTTTGCGATATTGTACTTATTTATACACTTTACCAAAATAGTTTTATTTTATATCCATTTTTTCCTATAACATTTACACAAATAGCATATAAATATTTTTTACAAATATTCTGCAGGTATTCCAATTTAATATGTTATCTAATAATTTACCGAAAAATTATTGACTAACGAAGAATAATAAATTTTTATTGAAAACTAAATTAATGGGTAAAATTTTATAAGGTTATTCCGACATGAAATTACTTATCTCTCGAAACTCTCATGTTTATAAATAGAGTTTTCAATAGTTTTCATCAAAATTTTGAATACAAATAATCTATCACATAAATTTTTAACTATTTTCACCAATCCCACAGCATTCTTTTTTATACTCTCCTGTAAAGTTTTTATTTTGTGGCTTGAAGGGTTTTACCTATTTATCGGTATATAATAGTCGAAATAATCCAATATTTAATTTCGACAAAGTACCTTACAATAAACAATTTATCAGCGTTACTAGTCTGCCATTTGTATCGGATTGCTGTAAGGTTTTTCGGAACGTAGTTCTTCAGTCAATTCAAAGATGGCTCGATACAATTATCATTTTTTGTTTTAAATATATGACAATATTCCCAGGCAAACAAAATTATCTGATAATTATAAAAATCGGAAAATTTGCTATACTTTTATAATATCATTTTTTTTTTCTTGAAAAGAAACCGAAAAGAAAAGCATTTATTGTTTTATAATAATTAAATATCAAATAATAATTTTAACAAAGAATTAAATATAATTAAACAGATTGCAATAAATAATGGTTATAGTACTAAATTAATAAACAATATGTTAAACAAAAAGCTTAAGAAAAAAATTATTAAATCTTATGTATATCCAAAAATAACTGATGTTAATAAACAATGGAGAAAAATATTATTTTTAAATAACAATACCGCAAACTTAATAATTAAAAACTTGCCAAATACTATCCAACCAGCTTTTTATACCAATAATAAATTAAAAAATATATATTTTAAATAACAAAGATAAAGATAATATTTTGAATAAATCGGGAGTATATAAATTGATTTGTAATGATTGCAACTATTTTTACATCGGAAAGACTTGTAGAAATTTCAGTATTAGGGTTAAGGAACACCTAAGGTGTTTAAATAATAACAACTATTCTGAATTATATAATTGAAAATACACTTTGTATATACCACTTTACTTAAAATATATAAATATTTCTACATGTTTCGATAGCAATGCTATCATCTTCAGGAATAAATGAATATGATAGCATTGCTATCGAAACATGTAGAAATATTTATTTATTTTAAGTAAAGTGGTATATACAAAGTGTATTTTCAATTATATAATTAATAATGATGCCACAAAGTTATCAATCATTTGAAAAAATTACAACTATTCTGAATTTGCAAATCATATTTTAGAAACCAATCATTCGTTTGATATAAATAAAGGTTTAAAAGTGTTACATACAAATACAACTGGTTTACAATTAGATAAATTTGAAATTTTAGAAATAAGAAAAAGTGTTAATAGCGAATTAAATTTAATAAATAATCAAATATTTTTTTAAATAGCTATCTATTAAATTTATTTTCATATTAATATTAATAATAATAATTTTTATTTATATTTCTAATTTAAATGTATTATTCAATGTTTTATAATTATTTTGTCATTAACATTTTTGATCTGTTACTTACCTACTTCAATTCATTTTTGTTTATGCTCATATTTTGTATATTCTTAAATTATTGTTTTAAATTTTTTATCATTTTTCTATATTTGAAATTATTTTTTAGTATTTATTTATTCCTGAAGATGATAGCATTGCTATCGAAACATGTAGAAATATTTATATATTTTAAGTAAAGTGGTATATACAAAATGTATTTTCAATTATATAATTTATTGTTTTATTTACAAACTAGCCATCTATCGAACTGAATCTCAAATAGTGCGTTTTGGTTTTCTGCCGCCAGGGTCGAAAACGACTTTTGAGTGGCAGTACTTGTACCAAACACTTTAAATAAATAATACGTCCAGCTTCTGACATTTTCTACAATGATAATAATATTGGGATGATTTGTACAGCGCCGTTTTTGTGAAAAATCACCTCGCTACATACATTGAAATACTACATGCAACATTAGCGCCTCTATCGGTGTAGGTTGTACTCATTGGTTACTTATTGAATAAAATAATTCTGTGAAATATTTTTTAAACAGATTATAGAAGATGGAAATTCATAAAATAAATATTAAGATTTTGTTATAGCAAATGCATTAATTATAAAATAGGTCTAGCTTCAGTCAATTTCCATACATTGAGATGGCAACGTGCTACACTAGCGCCTCTAGTGGCGGGGGTTGTGCGAATTGTTTTTTTATACATTTAAATAGATATTTTGTGAAATAATATTCTAACCGGAAAACGAAAATTCATAATATAAATATTAGGAAATCTACATTACCAATTTTCTGCTCTTTGCTACAAGTAAACCATTTCATTGGTCTGTTAGGGCCTAGAAGACGAGAGGTCTTATAATAATATGTAAATAGGCGACTACAGTCTTCTTTCAAAATACATACTTGTCGACAACGATGAAGGAGGGAGAATAATATGTTTACTTTCTCCAAACTGTGAACCAAGTAGTATCGTAAGAGGTTAAAAATGAAGCAAGGGTGTTAGTAAATAGGCCACTTCCATCACATTTTTAATAATAAGCAAAGCAAAAATTCTAATTCATTATGTATGATTTTTTTTTACATCAGCACACTTTTTATAAACCAGAAGAACGGGACATAATTTATGGGTGCGGAAAAAATTATTAATTAGCCACAAATTACTTTAAACAGAAGACTAATTCTACATGAAAGGCAGAGGAGAATAACGAAGGGTACCAAAATGTTACATCTCATCAAATTGTTTTTTCTTTGGTCCATCTTATTGATCATTATAATTTTCATCTTCAAAGAAAACAGTTTCAATTCTTGTTCTTAAACATACCTAAATTTTCTACCATTTGTTTGATTTTATTCAACTTTTCAGATGTAAATTATACTCTTATAATAAATATACTTTGATTTTGTGTCCGTCATCGTTTTGTATATAAGCCGCCGAGCCGTAAGTCCGATTGTATAAACTTCACACCATAACATCTGTCAAAATTCTGTGCGGGAGTAAATATGCGTACAAGCACGTATTTTTCTTGTTAGTTTTTTTTTATTATTAAAAAAACGAACTGAAAAGCTATTTCATATATAATATTAATTAGACCTAAATAGGTTTTTGGGTTCTTAGTTTGGGTTTTTTCGTAAATAAAAATTAAACCTAACCTAAAAGCTTTAGAAAAACTTGAATCTTTGCCAAGCTTTAAATTGATTAAAATGCTTGATTTCGCTTCGCCAGTTACTGAAATAGTTGTTCCTCGCTGTAATTAAACTAATAAAACGAGTTTTTCATTATTTTTGTGCATATTAAGACTTGACATTAGATTTGACAACATCGACAGCTGAGTAATTACCATAAACAAAACACCTCACTCTTCGCAAGGTGCAGTTAGAAATTATTTCTTTTGAAATTATAGAGCTGCCATAAATACTGCAATTGATCCCATCGCGCTGTGTTGACGTTAGTGTCAGTGAAATGAATAAATAAATTTAAAAATGCCTTCCATTCAAAGCACCGCTACCGCTAGCACTACCAGGGCAAATGTGACGCAAAATAGTAAAAATCTCAAAGAAGACCAAATCATCGCCTTCATCAACACGAAATTCGAGGAAATGAAAGTCGTAATGTTTAAAAAAATTGAAACCAAGCTGTAAGAAATAAAAACCTTCAATAACTTCATTATTTTTTTCTTTATTTTTTATTTAATTTTCACAAGAGAAAAAAATACAATTCTAAAAAAGTTCCGATAAACTACTTTTTGTAGTTTGTCTAACGGAAGCTTGTTATTTAAAACATAAAATTTACAGACAAGATGATAAATATAACGATATCATTCACAAACTGTCACAAATTATGGATTCGCCAAAACAAATAATTAAACTAAACTAAAGGAGGAGTTGGCGGTAAAAGAAAAAAGACTGGCTGCGATAGGATATTGAGACCTTCTTACTAATGTGGAAATAAAAGAACGAAAATGTCAGGAGAGTATACCCCAATCCATACTGTCACGCGAATCGCTGAGCTCGCCGGTGTTACAATGGCACCCGAAGATACCATAAAAATTACTACGTCCAAACCAAATGACAAAAAAAAAAATACAATTACTTTCGGGGATATTAAAAAGGTACATACTATGCTAGACGCAAAACACAGCGATCCCATAAAAAATTCAACGGAGAAGGAGCGCAATATGTTTTCCTAAATGCCTCATTAACACAATATCATAAAAATCTGCATTAGAATGCAAAAAGAGAGCCCAAGAAAAATAATATATATTTTTAGATGAAATCAGGAAAAATTCTCATAAGGAAAAAAAATATGCAAAGGTTATTGAAAGGTAATCAAATACTTGAGTCGGGCCATGTCTGAAGTCGGAATAACAGAAGAGAATGTATGGATGTGAATGAAGCAAGAAGTTTATGCCAAGATCGAGTTGTTTGGCGGTCCGTCCTCTCTGCCTACCCCTGCAGTAAAAAGGCGTGATGGTTATTGTTTAGTTATTATAAATTGTTAGCATTATCGCGTCTGCCATCTGTGTATACATTGCCGTAAGGTTTTCCGTAACGTAGTTCGTCAATAAATTCAAAGATGACTCTACATAAAATATTTTTTGTTTTTTTAATAATATGTAATATTAATATCCCAGAAAAATAAAATTATCTAACAGTTCGACAAATTAAGAATTATTATGCGTCATTATTTTTTGTCCTAATATAAAAGCATTTTTTTTTTATTTCTATCTGTCGCACTGAATCTCAAACAGTATGTTTTGTTTTTCTGCCGCTAGAGTTGAAAACGACCACAACAACAAATTCAAATAAATCAAATTGGTGTAAAAATTGTCGAATTTATTTCCCAGAATATTATTGTCAAACGGGTTCTGACTAGATGATTTTATAATTGGCTATAAATTATTAAGAGTAAAATAAATCAAAGCGAAGAAGCGTGGAAATGGCCTGCTTATCAAGATGTTTCCCTCGTTTCCCACACTGTTGGCGTGATCAGCAAACCGTTATTCAAAACGGTCGTAAAACACCGAGTGACAGTTTTGCTAAACGGTTCGGCTCCTCCAATCCACGAAGCTATAGCTGTGAATAGTACTTCATCAAAGCTTCATGGCTAAATGCTAAATAATTCTCGACATGAGTTATACATGCCTAAAGAACACCAATTTTTTTTGACCTAAGTGTTTTATCTCCTCCCGTTATCGACATAATTTGTAAGAAATTATGAAATCATCACCACTTATATACCTACATAGTGTAGATAAAATATATGTATATATATATATATATATATATATATATATATATAATTTAAAAGTATGTAGTAAAAATAAACAATAGACAAAAAAAAAAATAATGGGCTGTGAACGGTTAGTAATAATTCATTACTTTGCAGCCATATCCAATACTTCTTATTTATATGTAAAAAAGGAATAATGTATTACAATTTGTTTTAACAATTTGAAAAAATTGAAAGTATTTTCAAATGGGAACCAAATATTTTCAAAAACAGAAATTCTTTTTTGAATAGGTGAACCATTTCATTGGCCTGTCAGGGCCTAGGTATAAATGTACGATGCCCTGAAAGAATAGAGTTCAAGATCTGCTTACTGACCTTCAAAACATTGCAGGGAATGGCGCCAGCCTATATATCTGAACTATGCATCCGACAGGACTTAAGTGATAGACAGCCTCTGAGGTCAGCAGATCTAGATGCTACTAATCGTCTAATTGAACTTTCAAGGTCAAATCGAGTCGTCTACTATGATCGCTCTTTTCGTGTAAATGGCCCTCTCATTTGGAATAAACTTCCCCCAGCTCACTAATATCCAGAAATTGACTGAATTTAAACGGGCTTTAAAAACAAACTTATTTAAAAAATCCTACTGTCTATAAATTTTAATTTCTCTTCAATTTATTATAAAAAAGTAATTTCCTCAAGCCTCTGGTAGTTGTTTGGTTTCGGTTTCCTCCGTATATGTATATTTTAAAAAAAAATTTATGTTAAGTCCGTTATTGCTTAACATAACCCGACTCTTAAAATGTTACTATTTTTGTAGTAATATTGTGAATGTGTTATTTTTGTATAGCCATATGTATACTGTATAATATTTTGTAATTTTTTTATGAATATGCACTTAAGGAGCACTGTAGGAGTAGTATTAAGAATAAGCAGGAATGTATGTAATATGTTAAGAATGTATAAATAGAATGTAAAAGTAGCACTGCAGGATACCACTGAATGGAGTTATTTAATCATTTTTAAGTTTATTTATAGTAAAGCGCACTTGAAGTAAAACAACACAAAACTGCGCTATATAAATGCTTTGTTATTATTATTATAATAGTATGTAAATTTGCAAATCAGTCATTTTCCATACATTGAGATGACAACGTGCTACACGAGAGGCTCTATCGGCGGGAGTTGTACATCAGTCTTCTTTCAAAATACAGACCACCCTTCTAGGGATTAGCTGTTCAGTGTTGACTACGATGGACAAAGGAGAATAATATGTTTACTTTCTCATTACTGTGTACCAGGTAGTGTCGTGTTCGCACTAAATTAATGTTGCAAAGGGTTAAAAATGAACCATGGGTGTTAATTCTATTCATTACGCCGCTGTATATTCAGCTGTGTATAGTGTGTATGAAGCTGCCAGATGTAGCATTATATTCGGGTGTCAATGGGGTCATTATGGCATCACAAAGAACACACTTGCATTGTGTCCTGCCCCGCCCCCGGATCATATCTCATACCCCACCTTATCAAAATGTAGAATATAATAAATGGGAGACATATACTAACATCATGTTTTTTTTTTAAATACAAAAATCTAAATATAAATCTTTCAAATATTCACAATTTTTGTGAATATTTTTCGTCGATCGAATGTGAAGTAGAAAGAGTTAAATAGCCTGAATACGATTTTTCAGTGGGAGAAATTTTGTGTAATAATTGTAATAATACTTGGATAAATTAATATGCCGTCATTTTTGTGATCAAGGTGCCAAAAGAAATATCTAAAAACTACCATTATTCATACCATACTATTTAATATTTATTCTTTTTTTATTTTAGATTAGTCATTGTATGTTCGAATGCACAAACTTAAATACACATCATTGTAGAAGATAATATTAACAAGTCTCGTTGGGACTCTATTGGGACACGAACCCAGGTTCTCTGTCTTACCGGCACAACACTCAATTGACCTATTGAGACCTAATTATTTGCCATAATTTTTTATAATTCCCATATTTCAATTTAAGAATTATTAAGATAATCATCAAATAATTCCTTTTTGTATGATTACAAAGTTCTACCAGAATATATTTGAAACTGTAAATCATTTAAACCATTTATAAGTTTAAGTACAAATAGATGACATATATGTCATATATGTCATATATGTCATATATATTATATATATCAATATGTCATGTCAATATGTCATATATGTCAATATTTGTACTTAAACTTATGACGTATATGCGCCCTCGTGGCAGCCGGCTGCGTTTTGTAGTCGCTCCCGATTTTCCTTGGAAGGATCGGGAAGTTATTAATTTTCCCGGTGTAAAAATAGCATAAAATAACCGCAATAATTTTTGGGTTACATTTATAAAAATGACATAATTTTAGTGCTGTCGTTTCGAGCTTAAATCAAGTTTATAATAAAAAGCCAAATATTTTGAGTTGAAATTTGCTTCGTTCTTCCGAATTAACGCATTAGACATCGGTCACATCCTTAGAGTAATAATACATCTGGCGGCGGACGGTCGAACACGTGAACTAGTGAAGTGCGGTGGTTGCAAAAACATTGTATTGTATTGTATACAACCGGGAAGTGAACCCCAACAAGAACACCAGCTGGGGCGAGAACGAGCCTTTACCTACGTCATTGAGATAGTGGCCAAGTACCTCAACAAGCACGACTTTGACCTGATCTGCCGGGTGCATCAGGTGGTAGAGGACGGGTATGAGTTCTTTGCCAAGAAGCAACTGGTACTGCAGGGAATTTGATAATGCAGGAGCAATGATGTCAGTGGACTACACGATGAAGTGCTCCTCCGGATCCTGAAGCTGGCTGACAAGCGCCTGGCGTACGTGCAGACCAACACCAAGACAAAGAAGATTTTGAGGGCCCTCTGGATAAATCCCACCGGCCATCATCCTCCCCCGCCGCTCCACCCTTTTAAGAGTGTTCTGTGTTATTTATCCTAAAAAATATGGATAATAATTCTTTGTCTTAGCTTAAATACATTCTTGAACATAATGGAAACAATCACTATATCATTTGTATTAGCGTTTTGCAATATTAAATACATTCTTGAATATAATGGAAACAATCACTCTATCATTTGTATTAGCGTCTTGCAATATTAAATACATTCTTAAATATAATGGAAACAATCACTCTATCATTTGTATTAGCGTCTTGCAATATTAAATACATTCTTGAATATAATGGAAACAGTCACTCTATCATTTGTATTAGCGTCTTGCAATATTAAATACATTCTTGAATATAATGGAAACAATCACTCTATCATTTGTATTAGCGTCTTGCAATATTAAATACATTCTTGAATATAATGGAAACAATCACCTATCATTTGTATTAGCGTCTTGCAATATTAAATACATTCTTGAATATAATGGAAACAGTCACTCTATCATTTGTATTAGTGTCTTGCAATATTAAATACATTCTTGAATATAGTGGAAAAAATCACTCTATCATTTGTATTAGCGTCTTGCAATATATCGTAAGGAATAAATACAGTTAGCTTCTTTTTTTTCAATTTAACATTAAATTTAGTTTTGATAATTTAACTTCATCTCTTTATGATGAATCCATTATATGGTCTATAAATAATGTGTAATGATGGCCTGTCCAAAACGAGAAAATAAATGTTAAAAAAAAAAATAATAAAAAAAATAAATAAATAAATAATAATAAATTCGTAGAATAGACGTAATATAAGAATCGGAAGTAATATTTGTACAGCGCCCCTGAGGTGATTTCTCACAAAAGCGGCGCTATAAAAATCATCCGATTATTATTATTATTATATATGTCATATACGTTTTAATCTGGAGTGACCTACCAGGTAAGTATGTTTCTGTGTCTGTACATAAAAAGGTAAACAAGTAGTATTTGTACATATTGACCTATTATCACATCGTTACTTCGCGAATTGCCTACTAACGATTTAATAAACGTTTCCTGAAATATTTTTCTTAGAGCCAGGCTTATTATATTCTGGAAAATGCGTATGAAAGAAGTGTCAACTGTCCACGTATATAAAAAAAATGCATTAACGACTTCTTGTCATTTTTTATAAATAGTGTAAACACTAATCGTGGTATCCCCTACATCAGTGGCATACATTGCTCTGTCACTGAAGGTAGGCTGTGTGTAGTTTTCAAAGATTTTCAAGATGGGGAATGATTTGTGCATTGATTAATTTGGAAATGACTTTGAACGCCGAAACAGCTATCAAAATATAAAAAGAAAACTAAATACTTTCAGAACTTAATAACAAAATTATTAGATTTGATTTACTTTAAATTTTATTTAGATAAAATGAAATTCTACGAATAAAACACAATAACAATTTATGAAAATGACCTTTTTATTAGCATCTTTCACTGATTTATGGGGTCCATTGAATAAATGAGCGTATAAGTTCCTTAGCAAATTCATAGAAAAAAAAAATGATCAGATTTGTAGTTTTTTTTTAATAACTTTTAATTTATTTTTATGTTACGTTTTTCTTAGGGTAGGCACTGCTTCTCAGCCTTTACAGACTGTACGCCACTGCCCTACATACTAGTTTAATATTATTATTGTTCAGCGTCTCAGTCACTTTGCAGCCATTGCAACGCGCGTGTTACTTTCCCGTACTGTAACGTGAGTATAACTTCAATTGAATTGAATAAAATTTAACAGTAATTGAATCATGTTACTGAGATCCTCATGCATTATGAATGAGTGTAAAGGGTTGGAGATTTATAGCCATTCCCCGTCGTTCGCTGTTCCACTAGGCAGGTGTGATGGATGCCTTTAAAAAAATACGAAAATATGAATTTTGGCTTTGCTGCCATTGCAATTACCATTGATTTGTATTTTTTTACATATTAATATTTTAATTTATCTACATATATTGTTATGATTCCAATGAATTTTAATGGTGACAGTGACAGTTTTATAATTTCCATATAAATAATATTAGGACACCGATAGAGAAAATCTCCTTGATACGGTCTCCGTGGTTGTGTAGTTACGATCCTTGGCTACAAATTTAATCAAACAAAAGTAAATTTTGTTTGATTAAATTGTATTAATTGACAACTTATTCATTAAACATAATATGTAGTATATTTGCGGCACATTCCAGAGTGCGATATACTGTCAGTGTCGCTCTGGTGAAATACCACTATTTAGAATCGAAACGTTGCTTGAAATGGGTTTAGCCGTGTTTGGTGACCAGATCTGAATAGCCAGGTAATACCCCACCTTCCTACTTCCCCAACTCCTTCCCCTCCTCGATACCTTCGGCTTCACAACATACCCCAATTGGGGATGACATGGCCTCACTTGCTCCAGACGGTTGGAAACAGTTGGATAATCACATGAAAATAATATAAAAGACTGTTTGAACTGCAATATTGTAACATGTCGATACCGATATCATTCCGATAAAATTACAACGCATCATTAAGAATTATTATTATCAATTATTAAAATTTTACCTAAATCCCATAAACGAGCAGGAACATCAATAATTGTTAAAATAAATAATCTTCACAACACGTGTTTTCTAATATTACGTCCTCTGCGTACAATAATAATTCCTAATAAACACTGGTTATTTCAAGTGACTTGGCAGGTAAGTATGGTCCTGTATAATATTATCTGCCTTTAAATTAAATTAATAAAATGTATATTTTAACGCGCCATCACGTTCATGGGTCAAATGCATTGTACGCATAGTTTGGTATCACAGATAGATAAACCGGTGAATGCAATTTGTTAGTCATAAGTAGTAATAATAAGTTGTCTATGGTTAGTGATAAGAAAAAAAACATTTGTATTTGTTTTGTTTTTAAAAGTGATAGAAAGTCATTAAAAGTACGATAAAAAAGTAGTCCGAAAACCTAACCAAATTATCAATTTTTAGATTTTTTCAATCAATTTTTGCTTTTTTAAATAAAACAAAATGATGATGATTAATCGGTTAGGTGAGATTAGTTTTTCAGGCTACTTTTTTTCATATTTTTAATGACTTTTAGAATGTGTGCCGATTCATGCGTGTGTTGATTTATCATGGAACCGTTTACAATAACTGTCATCAAAGCGAATGCCGTAATAAGAATTTTTATTTCTTAAATTTGAGTAGGAAATCGTGAAGGTGTGTGTGATGTAGAATTTTGTCCACACTATTCAATGTAACAAATTTACTTTAAAACCAACCTAACTCATGCAGTTACTAACTTTTATGTGAAATGTTAAATGAAACTGCAACATTTTTAAAATTGCACCAAGTTAGGTGTCAAGCCATTTTATTACTCGCTGCTTTTATCCGTGGTCGTATAATGTATATTGCATCAGTGTGAGGTGTGGGCGTGTGGGGTTACAAAGTTAGATCTTGTATCTTATATGGCCTGGCTCCAGCGGAACAAGGCGTCCCAAGACAATAAAGGTGAAACTTTGGCCGAGCTTTTACCGCGCGGGCGAAATTAGAGTAGCGAAACCCTCAAATATTGCTGAAAGCTCCGCTGGCTCGCAGCCGGGCTTTAATGTGAAAGCTTTTCACGGCTCGTGCCCCGCTCCGTGCTCTGTGCTCTATGCTCTATGCAGTCACCTCTCCAGCACTGATTGTTGAAGCCATACGCCATTAAGCCGAGCCATTATTTAAATTGTGCAGTATTTCAAATGTTAGTACAGGTGCATGGCGTGTTCCAGTAATTAATATATGTAGCTATTGCGATAATTTGGGTTAAAGTTGAGTAACCTTAACAATAAAGCATATAATGTGTATGCTAAAGCATAAAAATCTCTCGTACGGTGAGGTCTGGGGTCTAGAAATTTACGAAGCTATTTGATTTTTTAAGTAATCGTAACCATTTTCTGATCACAACGTAATTTCCACCATGAGCTTTGAAACATCGATTTTGCTGTCGAAAAGTAAGTCAAGATATCGTATTTTTGTTTCGTTCATATACTCGTAATTAGTATATTATGCTCAATAAGAAAAAATGGTTAAAAAAATCATACCATAATATATGAGTTTGTATATTTGGGAAGTATGTTTAGGAGAGATGGAAAGACTGCTAAGGATATTGAAAGAAGGGTGAATGCAGGAAACTCCATTAACTGAGGACTGAACGCGGTTGGCGCTAACAAAAAGTTGTCCAAAGAAGCGAAGCTAGCAGTCCACAATGGAGTGCTAATACCAACCCTGATGTATGGCAGTGAGGCATGGAATTGGCAGAAGAAGGGTGAAAGTAAACTGAATGCCGTAGAAATGAGATCTCTGAGACGAATGTGTGGTAAAACCATGTATGATCGTGTGAAAAATATTGAAATTCGTAAAGAATGCAAGGCTGATGTAAGCGTAATGAGTAAGATTAAGAAAGGGACGCTTAGATGGTTTGGGCATGTGGAGCGAATGAACGAAGAAAGGAGTGTAAGAAGAATGTATGACGCGAATGTGAATGGAAGAAGAAGCCGGGGACGCCCGAGGAAGACATGGCACGATCAAGTGAATCAAATACTTGAGTCGGGCCATGTCAGAAGTCAAAATAATAGAAGAGAATGTATGAGACGATATATGAATGTGAATGAAGCAAGAAGTGTATGCCAAGATCGAGTTGGTTGGCAGTCCGTCCTCTTTGCCTGCCCCTGCGGGGAAACGGCGTGATGGTTAGTTAGTTAGTTACCATAATATTCTCCGCCTTTCTAATGTTTCTAGCTAACCATGATGGCAATGCAACCCAGATAGCTATTTTAATGCAGTGATTTACAAAACAAATTTTAAAAATCTAGTTTATTAGGTTACCCTTTCCGATTAGAAGGGGGTGCAAAACCTGAGATTTAATTTTTTGGGCATCTATCTTACTTCTTGACTTGTAAAAATTCCGATGTTAAACAAACGCTCCGGCCTGCTGCATTTCACATAAAACATTCATTGGGATAAAATAGACCTAAAAAGTTTAAAACTCTTACACGCGCCTTTTGGCAAGCGGCATTAAATTAATATTTTCAAATGCGTCAAACAGAAATAAACCTCATTGAATAATTTTTCATTTATTTCTCTCAAAATATATAACATAATACATGATTTTTTGATTTTTTTCTTATTATTATACTTTTACTCTCCATAAGTTGAGCTCCGCGAGCTCGTGGTTATAGGAGAAGTATTTACATACATAATTTAAAAAATATATATGTATATATGTTGATATGTAAACAATATTAAAAACTTATTAGATAACTACAAAAGTAAACTAATAAAACAATTTTATAAATAATACAAAAAAAACAGTAATTTATATGCTATATAGTACACATTAAGAGGACAATATATCATTATCAAAGTTAAAAGAGTTGATTTTTATTTAAATTGTTCATTTTTCAATGTTTCGGTTATATTAATTTTGTTTTATGATGATAATATATTGTACCATCCTATACCTAAATACATGTACCGATGCTAGCAGTATAATAAATAGGTAACCTACCTATTTTTCACCAGAAAAATTCTTTGAAATTGTATGCTCTTCTTTTTATTGAATGCCCGAGTCAATCTACAAAATGCACAGCGCAAAAATTATATTTCTTATAGTGTACTTAGGAGATTTGTTTCCAAAGCATAAGTTGCTCATTTCTTTCGAGGCGGGCAGCGCCACCTTTATGATTACTTTAAGTCGTTATGTGTTTGTATCGTAGCAACGGAACAAACAAAAGCAACGACAGAACCATAACGGAAATAAGTGACGCCCCAGCCTCCCCAGTCGGGGTACCCAACGAGGGTAGGGGTGGGTGGGTTGCTAGGGGTTGATGTGACAAAGGGAAAATGGAACGTGAAAAGAAAGACAAAAATTCCTTTCCCGAAATTACTGCTGGTCGGGCGTCCGTGTACCCCTCACTGAGGGAGATGTGGGGGGAAGTTTGGGAGGAATGTAGAAGATGTTACTTTCAATACAGAAATTAAAAGAAGTAACAGCAATAAAATCACTAAGGATCACTTTCATGGCTCTGTGCTTGTGAAAACTCCCGGGAAAAGAGTTTCACAATTAGTTAAATGATACAGTAAACTAAACCCTTGAATTTAATCCAGCAGCTTACATTACAACTAATTGCTTTTTACTTGTGACTGAAACCTGTATAACAACTATAACTTATCTCTTTCAGCATAATACTCAATACTGAAAATTTCGCGTTATTTTTGGAGAAATTCGCTTTCTTTTGGAAAATGGGTTATTTTTCCGGAAAAATTATTATATTTTGCAGCTAAAGTGGTGCAACTTTTTTTAGTTATTTTTAAATAGATGTATTTTTTTAAATCGAACAAAAGAATTTACGCAGCATTTTCGACATGAAGTCAGCTGCGTTACATTTTATGGCTATACAAGCCATCAACATAGACAAATAAATTAGAGATTGCAATATTACTTTCTTATTTTAAAATACCAGAATATCCCATGAAAATGTTATTTACACGAAAAATGCAAATTTCGCGTTATTGGCGTAATAATGACTAATTTCGAATAGAAAATCGCGTTTGCGTAAAAGGGAATTTTTGTAGATCTCTCCTCTTCAGCCATTAATGTATACTAATTTACGTATAACACGCAAGTAAATGACAACATAATATACATTCAATGGAGGAAATAAAAGAGTACTAGCACCCACGAGTGACCTAACCGTTGATCATTTAAGAATAATAACCGTTTCTTTATTTTTAAATACGTAAGGTGTTGGCATGGATTTGAATATATCTATATAGTTAATTATTTCAAAATCTGTGTTTTTTCCGTAGATAAAGACGATAAACACCAACTTACATTAAACACAAACCCTTCCTTTGCCGGTGCTGTCAAGTGATTTGACATGCCTTTATAATAATAGGCCAATGGCATCACTTAAAAAAAACTCAGTTCCAGCTAAAATTCTAAGACATTCTGTATCATTTTAGCCAAACATATATTTGGAGACTTGGCGATTAAAAAAAAAAAAAATATTACATCTTGTAAAATAAAATTTTCGTTATTCCATCTTATCGATCATTATAATGTTGAACGTCATCCAAATATTGTATAATAAAATCAGTTTATTAATCATTAAAAAAATACTAGCTGCACAATGCATAATAGAAAAAGCACTATGAAGTTTTTAAATTAAACGTGTTAAGAACAAGGAAGGTAAACATGAAAAAAGGGGGAATGTTTATTAAAAGTATGAAACATATTAAAAACAATTGGCATAGATTTCAGGTCCCGAACATACCATGAGGTCCTGGGTTCGAATCCCAGCTGCTACCGATATCTTTTTCTTTTCGGTGGCTTTTCGGTTTCAATTAATTCCAAACAATTTAATCAATTAAAATTTACTTGCTCATGCCGGGATTTGAACCCGCGACCTTGGGATTTGTACCCAAGGATCGTAACCACTTAAAGACGAAGACTGTCAAGTTTATGTATTGGATAAAATAATTTAATTACAAGAATATTTATCGAACGCAACACAACTACACTGTGTGTAATTCGTGAAATACAAAAATCACTCTACAAATAAGTAAATAGGGGATTTTTGTATCCTCCTTTTACCTTTCTTACTGATTTGGGTCGTATGATACCCATTACAGCCAAGTCTCCGGAATGCAATATTAATTCTAAGACCTTACGTTGGAGCGACAATAAAGCCTCTAGCAGAATGGGAGGCTGAGAAACCCAGGAATTGAAACTGGTACCCGAGTGAGATTGCGCACAAAATTGTAAAGAGGTCAAAAATATAAGCAAACAAATGTATGATATTTCTACCCATATTCTGCCCAGAGAGAGCTTTATAATATTCTTGCAACGCAATGTTAAAACACCTACCACTTCAAACAAAATATTTTATGTTACCCATGCAAAATTCTGAAATAAACATATGATTAGATTAGATCTTTTTACAGTAGGGTTGGCTGCTTTTCGGTTTTCTTTTTCAGGATGAGGTGGAACTGCCATACACTTTCAGCCCTGATTCCGTGTCGTGAATTTAACCGAAATAGCCCTACTTCCGTTACGTTATATCTTTCCTTTTTGGAATCTGGATCTCATTTTTAGTGACACCCATATTATATAATAGTTAAAGGCAAAGGATAAAAGGGGTTTCCCAAAATGGTTTTCGGTATCAATATCAAATATTTGCATATTAAGTTAACCATATTTTAACGAGACAGTAAGCACAATGCTTACCAGTCATTAAAAAAAAATCCAACAAAGGTGTTTTAAAACTAATCAAATAATATATCCGGAATAATTTAACATTTAATATTATTAAATTTTAATATTATAACATAAAACCAATGACTGTAATTCTTGTAACAAAATGTAGCTATTTTATAATTTGAAGAAAAATAAATAAATTGTCCCAGTATCGAGGTGCATTAGGCAAACATCCCTACAGGACGTGAAACAATAATATGTAAATATAATATTCTAACATGTTGGGGCGAAGAACAAAGGCCCTACGTATGAAAACAAAAAGGCCTTTATGATTAATAACACTGCTTTATTTAATACCAGAAGTGTCACGCTTTTGCTTCAGCTTTCGCATTCGCATTTCTTCATCCATCGTGACACCGAGAGGTTAATCATATTAACCCTGTAACCCAGAAAGGCGAGAGAGGGATTTATGTGGAATACAGATGACGTAGTTGCGCCTAGATGGGCCCATTATTTTGGTATTCACCCCAGTCCCAAGACGCTCCTGTCCTCCCCTCTGATGTACAACCCCCTACTACCCCTGCGAAACTTGGGCCGAATCACGAAATGATATACTTGATTCACGCTCATTATATTTCGTTCAAACATTGTGTTGTAAAATTCTTCTTTGAGTGCGTTATCCCATTGAATGTCGGCAATCATGCACTTTTGGAGGTTTCGAGCCATCATATCCGTCTTCTCTTGGGTCTTCTTTATGCCTTGCATTCTTTCATATAATTAATGTGTCAATAAATTGTCGTTCGGCATTTTTTTAAATCGCCCTAATTCAAATCTCTATTCAATTTTTACCGATTTGCTGTGACCATAATAGTTTTACAAATTTTTGCTGATTATTTCAAGATTCGCATTGCAAGTTCTAGATTCCACTCTATTCCACCCTAGATATTATTGGGATTCTTTTGGGATGTGTAAGAATGCGTAAGTACCCTTCTCGGATCATGAAATAAAGAAGAATTATTTTTTACAAACCCAAGTTCCAAAACCATTATTTATTTTATTTTTTCAATCACTATATTTACATATAAGAGTTTTCGGTGGAGGGAAACTGTAGATACTACTTTTAGACTTTAGACATATCCACCAAACAACTATATTCAACAACAAAAAAATACCGTTAAGAAAAAATTAAGTTTGGAAAGAAAATTTATAATTTGTCTACTCTCTTCTGTTTTCTGCAATCATATCTAAAGAAGTCACCGCTTAAAAATGTTCATAAAGAATGGTTAATATTAACACACCTTATATAGATATTACAGCACCTATTACAGATAAACCACTAGCTGAGCTATTTAATTCAGAGAGTTTTAAACGGAAACAGTTTTTATTTAGGCAAGAAATGTGAGATAAGTCGGTATAAATCAAAACACGAATAACATGAATTAGAATAATCACAAAAATAACACCCATTAAATAAAAAATACATTTTTATATTATGGACCTACTTCCTTCACATTTATGCAGTTCCTACGAGAACGTTGCTCATTTTCCTTCCTAAAAGAGCTTTTTAACGTGCTAAAAACTTTACTGTTTTATTTTCCCTTGATATATTTTTCTACTTTTATCATCTCCCCTTCTATCTTATATTCCATCTTCCATTAATATCACCTCCCGCGTGGAACAACTTTCCTGATACTAGATTTGATAACTTTCTCCGAGATACTAAGTATGGGAAAGTTTAATTCGCAGGGGGACAATAAAGAAATGAGGATGTATTTTTTTGCCAAGAATTTTAATCAAGGGGAAGTTTTTAAAGGCTTCAAAAAGGATTCTGCGGTATTTTGGGGAATTATTAAAATGGTAGCTGTTATTTGAAAACTTTGGTTAGTGCCCATCACAATTACGTCATTAGAGATATCTTTGGCAATTTAATACAAAAATAAGTGTATAATATTATGAAGATAAGTTTATTTTAGTTTAATGTTAAAATATTTATTCTACAATCATGTCTTTGTAGCAAGGTGATGCGATTGTGTAGTTGCAGCATAAGGAAGTAAGTACTTATGTTTGCTAGAAACTGGAAGGCATAGAGGACAATTACAGAAGGCTGAATGTGAACGTAATGACCGGATTACGAATGGGGAGAAAAGGAGAATGTATGACGCCCAAGGGTGTAAGAAGTCAATGACGTCACAGGAAGATGGCATGACCAAGTGAATCAAATACGATGAATCAGGTCATGTGAAGAATCTATTTGACAACAAAAAATTGTGTATACATGATGATTCGTGGATCCGAATGAAGCAAGCAGTCTGTGCCTAGAAATACTTTTTGTTCCATACTCTCTACTTGCGAAATGGTTAGTTTAATAATTGTAGCCTGCAAAGGAAGTTTCTTTGTACAATACAATACAAGCTTATTTTTGTTTGTACGCGTTGCTAAGATGTCCCGAGACGTGAGCATATCTCGCTTTACCTTTATCGCCATAGGATACTAAGTATGTCGAACAGAAGGAAGTTACATCAAATATGTCAAATGTACAATTTGATGAATTCGACGGTTCCTACCTATCTGTTGAATAAATTTCAGTAGTATCGTGACTAATGCATGCACATGCCAGGGAGACCATTTACTTGTTCTCCCCAGACATCGAACCGCTGTTTTGAGAGTAGTTACACCTATTTCTGAACAAAATTTTGGAATGAAATACAACTGTTTAGTCCAAGGTCGGCATCGCTGCGGTGCTTCAAGAAGTTCTGCAGCGAATGGTTGCTGACTGCCTAATCAGCCGCACACCATAATTGATAAATTATAAAATGGATTCTTGTGTTCGTGATTTTGTAAAAAAACCGTTTGTAATATTTATATATTTATTTTTAGAACAAAAATATTTTATTGATTTTTCATTACATTTTTTTATTTAACTTCATTAAAAGTTTATAAACCTTTATGTAACTTTATTTAATTTTTGTAGGCACTGCTGAAAACCAGCTGCACTCCGGGCTCTGGAATGAATAGCTGAGCAGTGAACTTTTAGTCGATTACTAAAACTAAATTATATGTTAAAATAAAATACGTAAAATTACAGTTTATTGAAAATAGACGTTTTTTATTATTATTTAATACTAATAAGTGCAGATGTTTTCAGTTTAAATATACAATTACCAAAAAAATTACCAGTAACATTTATCAGTTTTTAATAATTAAGAAGTTTGTGACTGTGAACCCCGTTAACCATTTTTTTATTGACCATTTTTATACGAGCGCTTAAATACGAGGAATATAAAATTGAAATACAAATAGTTTCTTTATTTGATTTTGTCACCAATATTCGTGTCGGTGTCCAATTGGATATTCCTTCGCAATAGTTTACAGCCAATCGTAAAACATTTTACGAGTAAACTAGCATGGATATGAAGTGTTTCCTTCGTGATTAAGTCCATAAATCTGGCTATCTACGAAGGCTTACATCCGTATTCAATGTCGACTTGTGGTGTGATAGGCTCGGTTTAGCATGCCTCATTCACAAAGGGGAACTTATGACTCGAGTCCATTTTCGCCATGCTATTTCGTTTGGATTCTGATGAGCGATTTTGCTGGGGAAGCCTTAACTTTTACAAACCGCCATTATTCAAATTTCTTCTTTTCTGAAATATTTACGCTTGTAATTAAACAAATGTGAAAATAAAATTATTTACACTTGAATGGAAACACGCACACACTCATTAATCCATTGCACGAAACGTATAATTTTCTATATTTGATCGATGGTATGGAAATTACAGTCAATTATTAATTTAATTGATATTTATCAATGACATGATTTCAATAATATTAATGACTTATTAACAGTTTTTATAGGATGCATTATTTACAATTGCATTCTCGGATAATAATTACGATATCTATGTTTGCTATTTATGAGTTTGTACCTAGGTACATTATAATAATAGTTTTATTTTTATTATTTATTACAAAAAATTACAAAATTATAACATGTATAGCAAGACATTTTTTACTTCTCGTTGTTCAACTCTCCATAAGTTGAGTTTCCAGTAGCTCGTGGTTATGGCAGGAGTATTTACATATGTAATAAAATTAAAATAGAACAATGCGGATTCGGTGATATGTAAACAATATTAAAAACTTATTAAATAACTACAAACGTCAATCGAAAAAACACTTTTAGAATAATAATTTTAAAAAACCAAATAGTAATTTATATCCTATATATCATATCGACCCCTTGGAATAACAAGGTTCCATCTGACACAGCAATGTCATGGGATTATGTGCTCTATAGAAGGTAACTTTAACACTCATTATCGCATAACATTGCCGTGTCAGATGGAACCTTGTTATTCCAAGGGGTCGAATATATCATTATCCAAGTTCGGAGAGTCAATATGTTTTTTAAATTGTTCATATTTCAAAGTTTCGGTTACATTAACTTTGTTTCTGGATAATAATAAGTTGTACCATCTTACACCTAAATACTAAATACAAGTAGTGGTGCTGAGCCGTGGTCTAGTTTTGGTTAGCAAAATATTTAATAAAGGCATTAGCACATTTTTTTCGGATTTCTTGTGACGTCTATGGAATTATATTCAGGATTAATTTTTTGAATGAGAGATTTTTTATTGATTATTGTTTTCCAAATATGTTTTGTATTTTGGTTAGACATTTCAATTTCCTTCTTGTAAAAGTTTTCTTTACTTGTTTTTATTAAAAAGGTTAATTTATTCCTGAATTTTTTTAGTCAGGCGATATAATTCTTATTTTTTCCTAATGGACACGACTAAACCATGTGAGATCCACATGTTTATTTTTTTTAAATTTAGCATTTGTTTTTGTAATTTTAATATCAGTTTATGTCGTGATATGATTACAGAGAATATTATCAAAAATACTTGCGCTTGTTTTAACGAATGTGAATTGTACTACGGGAAGCCATTTTACCGTAGTTTTTTTTGTACTTAATTTATTACGATTTAGTGACTTTTTTCATGCAAGAAATGAATTCAAAAATTGTATTATTCTTAATATTAATTTGTTGTACATAGATGCATGTATGGCGGTCAGTAATATTGTTTTTATTTTTTATATAGTTTTTTATATTATCATATGTATTTTGTCTGTCTGTGTGTTACACCGTATATGATCAATACATGGTGGGCGCTGGCCCGTCATTTCTCGAGTGTGATTTTTTATACGCAATATAAAATTCATTTCAGCTATGAAATAGATAAATTCAGATTTTATTGTCGTTTGAAACGTCGATGTTAAAATCACCAGTTATTATTATGTTCTGTTTATTTATTTATTTTTATAAAATAATGTTTTTGAATCCATCCATAAAAGTATATTCATTGGATCCGTGTGTTTGGTAAATCGCAATAATATTAAATATTACTTTGTTTACATTTAAAGTAATATCTAAACAATTTACTGACTACATAAGTACTTCATTCGCTGTGATATTTGAATAACGTGAATTCATAAATACAACAATAGCGTTATTTCTGTTTATCGTATAAGTTGATACAAAGTTGTTCTAATTCGGCATCCAAAAAGGATTGCTCTTGTATTCGTTAGTGAATGCTTCGGTTAACACGATAGGGTCCGGTTTATCATTTAATAAATGAATTGAGATTAAAAATTAGTTAAAAGTTTTTTTTTCATAGATCTGATATTTAAGTGTAATATTGAGAAGGAATTTGGTATTTTATCTATGATGATATTGCAATCATTCATGGTAGGACAGATATATTCTGAAATATTAAAGGTTTTATCTAATTCCTCACCGAAGAAATTAATCATAATTTATTAATTTTTCATATTCGTATGTTCGTGTTAGGTTTGCATGAATAACAAGGTTTCCTCTGTTTTTTTTTTTAAATATATATATTGCATTCATTTTAAAGCACCTCTAGGATGATTTTGCAAAAAAAAACGATCGAATAAAAAAATTGTTTTTTGTCATCTTGGCACTCGACACACGTGCTAAAAACGAAAGCGTCGTGTATACTGGAAGTAGAAATTCCAAACTGTAAACAGTAAAAATGCCTAGTACAGTGGTGCCTCACACAACGAACTTAATTCGTTCCAGGAGCAAGTTCGTTATGCGAAAAAGTTCGTTATGTGAAACGCGTTTTCCCATAACAATACATGTTAAAAAAAATAATTCGTTCTGTAGCATAAAATATGGTAAGATGACATAAAAAAAAGATAAATTTTTTGTTATTATTTTTATTTAGATACATCTAAAAACATAATGAAAAAAACACACATTTTTTAATTTTAAGAAATAATCGAATCTTGCACATCTTCATCCATTTTCCGCTTTTTGGCCGATGGTGCAGTGAAAAACCTGTCCAAAGTCGTTTGTTTCTCTCTCTCCTTCCTGCTTTTTTTAGAACCCATCATATAAAAAAAATGTTGAGTTTATCTTAAAAGGACGACTGCCGTGATACGTGTGCGATTTAATTCGTAATGAAGAACGATTGCTGCGATACGTGCGTAAGTTAAGCGTACTACGCAGTGACTAACGAGTCTAACGACTGCCTGCGCGGGAGGATGCAATTAATCGGCAGTGATCGTAGAAGATCGGGCGACTTCGTTGTAATGATGAACGATTGCTGCGACACGTGCGTAAGTTAAGCGTACTGCTCAGTGACTAACGACTGCCTGCGCGGAAGGATGCAATAAATCGGCAGTGATCGTGTGAAGTGGGCGACTTCGTTGTGTGAAGCGAAGTTCGTTGTGTGAAGCGAAGTTCGTTGTGTGAAGCGAAGTTCGTTGTATGAATCGTGAAATGAACGAAAAGGAAGTTCGTTGTGTGCAGCGTTCGCTGTGCGAGGCGTTCGTTATGCGAGGCACCACTGTACCTACTTATTCAGAGCAAATTACAAACCATCGACTCCTAGTGACTCCCAATCCATCTGAATAGGGCTTTGCCAAATTGAGAGTTCCATTTTAGCGACATCCAAATTCATAACCGTCTTACGGGCGATTTTATGTAGGTATAATTCCTAATCTACCTTTACTTGGAAAATAATTATAAAGTAATGTTGGATATATGTTATTCAGCTTTTACACAATGTCTCCAGGCGGCGCGTCGTCACGTATATGGTTCGGGCCTCGGCTAAATAAATAGTTAGCAATTTGGGCGACACGTGCGGAGCCGAGGGAAACTACAGCGGAAATTGATTCCACGAAACTGGGGGAAATCGGGGGCTAACGGCAGCAGCTAAAATCCCACGGTAGAGGAAATGTTTTCTCAGACGATGTTCCAAGAATTACGTATCAATTATTAATGATCTAGATAAACAAAACACATGCAAGTAAACCTTGGTGTTGATAATACATTCCAAGCATCGTGTGTGAAATATACAACAAAAATGGACAATATAATATTTTAAAATTTCATTAAAAAAAATCTGAGTGGATGTTTTAGATTGACAATGTAATTTTTCTGTTTTTTTTTAAACGGAATTACTTCAATTTGTGCTGAATTTTTTTTTGTAGGTAATAATGGAACAAACAAAAAAAAATCGTACAAAATGTAAAAATATGATTTAGAAAACCATTCTTAATTGTTCGATTATTTTAATCGCAAAATATTGTATAATAATCACGGCATGCCTATATTAAAATGCATATAACAATTTGTTAGTTTTACACCACTTTCACTACATGAAACGCTGACAGGTTTTCATATTTATGTAAATATTCTATGATTGTTAAAAAATTCTGAACATTATATAAAATAATTCTTTTTAATTTTCAATAACATTCATTTATAAAAAAAGCAAAAAAGAATTAATTTTAATGTAAGGAATATAAGAAAAAAAGCAAAAAGGTTTCCCGTACCGGGAATCGAACCCGAGCCTGCTGGGTGAAAGCCAGCTATCCTAGCCACTAGACCATACGGGATGTACTTTAACTTGCTGCCAAATTCGATCTGTGTAAAATAATCTTACAATATCGTACGTACTCGCTTACAACAAGGTCAAGTGTCGATTCATGATTTATTATCATTCATAAAACCCAATCAGTAAAGCGTGTATGAAAGTATGTATTTCAATTATGATTTCACCAACCAAGCGTGAGAAACAAATAAATGACACACATACCTCTTCAATTTAATTTTAAATGGAAGGAATGCGGCTTGCTGCATGATTAGGTTGTACCGTCGTAGGGCTGCCATTCGTTACGATATAAAGGAACTGTTATTGTTATTGTCCAGATCAGTATTGAACTAAGAATAATATACTTATTCTACCTATCGAAGGTTGACTATCACTAGGGCAACAGTCACCCTGCAGCCCGGAACAACTCTGCGGAACTGCACTCGTACCTGTCAATAATAATTGGATAATTTGTATAGCGCCGTTGTTGTGAAAAATCACCTCAAGGGCGCTGTACAAATATTACTTGCTACCATACTTACCTGGAATCACTTCAGAATAACATTTATTATTAGGAAGTTTTAGCTTTGGAAGATACTATTATTGCACATTGCAACTTCTTATTATCGGGCGAATTATATTTAAAAAATACATTAAAAAAAATTTAACAACAAGGACATTTCAAATAAATAAAAATTAAAATAGAATAAAAAACATTATTTACTTTAGAATTTAATGAATTTGACGCCCAGTGTGTAAGAATAACGAAAATAGAAATTTAAAAATTATGATCAGTAAACATTAACGGAATAATAACTACTCAGAACTTGCCAACCATTTATTAGAAACGGGCTATAGTTTCAATAAAGAAAATGAAAAACACGTTTAAAAATTTAAAATTATGCGCTTTGGAAAAAAATATTTTACTTAACAAAATAATAGCACCCTGTAAGTCACCTTTGCCAACCATCTTATTTTGACTTCTCCCACCCTCCCCTATCCAAACCACAACCCCCAGTACTCCAACCTAATAATATCTGATTATTTCTGTACCAGTAGAATTTAAGTTTTAAGAACGCTAGTTAATGCCACGAACTTATCGAAATCAGTAAGTAGCCTATTTGATAAAATTAAGTAACACATAATGAACATTATTAAACAATGTAATTTCGTATGTGATATAATGTGATGTACATATTATTCTAATTTTGAAATTCGGAAATGTACAATTCTCATTTTAAGTAGCTACATATTATAATGAATAGTTCGTGGTGTAATGGCTAGCACAGTCGCCTTCCAAGCAGTTGATCGGGGTTCGATTATTGGCCTTGGAATTTTTTTTTCTTAATTGTGTTTTAAATGGTATATTTTTTACATTTTTAAATTTATTTTTTAAAATACAT
Organism: Halesus radiatus; assembly: GCA_022606495.2. NCBI lineage: Eukaryota > Metazoa > Arthropoda > Insecta > Trichoptera > Limnephilidae > Halesus > Halesus radiatus. The sequence goes on along the minus strand of JAHDVE020000572.1, from coordinate 63,586 downwards.
TTTTTACACAATTACAATAACAATCACGGCAATTATAATATTCCGTTATTTTTCAAGGGTTTGCGCTAGTTGTAAAACAAAACTTTTCAAAAACAAAATGTCTAGAAATTGTTGAAGAGTTAATGCCAAACAAATAAAAAAAAATCTTTAGAAAATTTATCCATATAAAAACGTTGTCAATATGTACCTGCCGAGAAACTGCACAAGTAGATTGGCATGATTTTAATGTCAATAATTACCTAATTAATTAATAATGACCTAACTTTTTTTATTTAAAATTATTTATTCCGTATTCGACTGTTACGAACTCCTGGAACTAACAACTTCAAAATACCTCATCGACAACCTCTGCAAAATATATTATTCTGCAACAATAATTCTGGGACTAACTACCGAATGCATGCACCCATTTCTCGCCTACATACACACTTGGAAACAAATTCATCTCTGCTATAGATATATTTAATATCAGTTTACCCATGTTTAAAACAAACCCGAATGATATTTTTCTTTTCTTTATTTTTATATTTCTTTTTTTAATTACCTTTTTACTTGTCTACAATTTAAAAACTTGTTCCTTTTTTATTTCTCTGTATCACGCCCTATACTGTGCATAATGCAATGTTTACGTCATCCGAAGTACAAAAACAATTTGCTTTTTTTCACAATGTCATGCACTCATATTATATTATATTATATTATGTACTTGTATATTATATATCATGTAGATCAGACTACTACTGTTTAATTTTAAAGTATTATCTGCAAATTAAAAACTTTTCCCTTTATAACTTCCATGTGTCATTCACTTATACATTATATACATACATATGTATCATAAATATTTTACACTTATATACCTACTATGTATTGTGTTGTTTTTTTTGTTAAATTAAAATCTTTTTTTGTTTCTTTCTACATACAAAATCGTGTAAAATGTTAAAATATGTAAAAGCCCATCGGGGCTTTAATAATTAATAAATAAATAATAAAATAATTAATCAACAAACAAAATATTTTATTTCCTTTTTGAAAGCTCCATTCCATAGAGTCCCGACGAGAACCTACTGAAATGTGGCTGCCCTGTGTGTGCTGCATCTGTGTGCATCGTGTGATGTGTGCTGCAGTGAATGTAAACAGAAATCTCATGGCGCATTCAGGGCGCGTTGCAGCGTTCAACTTTGACCGCTAACGTGGTAAATCACCTTCTTTATGTAATCAGGGGTGCTCAATATTCTGGGATCGTGTCTTCTGTTTACCTACTGGCAGCAATATAGTTAGAATGCAGATCCAGGGACGGATTAGTGTCAAAGTGCCCTAATTAATATTATTCGCATCGAAACAATTATTTTCTTCAAGACGACGAGTAAAGTATTTCAGATATTCCGCTCGAGATATTGAATCCTAATATTTTCTATTATATAAAGAAGAATGTACCGGTCGTGTTTGTTTGTGTGTTTGTTTTGTATACAAATATACAGTTTTATTCCGAGTTTGATGAAATTTTGAACATTTAACCTTCGAATCAGGATGAAGGTCACTGTCTACATGACATTTCGAAAAACCTGCCTCATCCCCTTTTCCCACCCCTTAAAGTAGATTTCTGGTACTTATTAATGAAATTTTGCACACTTGACGTTTAAAACAAGATGAAAATTAGTGGGTAGGGGCAAGGGTAACTCATGACTACCTCAAAATTCTTTTTAACCTCGGGCAACGCGGGGTACTTCAGATAGTCTTCTTCTTCTATCTATTATATAAAGAAGAATGTCCCGGGCGGACGGTATGTTGGTTTTGTATACAAATCTATAGTTTTATTCCGAGCTTGATGAAATTTTGGACACTTGACCTATTAACCAAGAGGAAGGTCAATGTCTATATTCACTCCCCATCCCTTTCTCCCATGCATAAAGCCGAATTTTGGTACTTCTTGGTGAAATTTTGCAAACTTGACGTTCAAAATAAAAGGAAAATTACTGGGTTGGGATAGGAAGTAGGAGTAGGAGTGGAGGTAAGATTGGGGGTAGGGTTAGGGATTATAAAACTTTACTCCAAACTATTAATAACTCCGGGCAACGCCGGGTACATCATCGACAATAACATTTAAATGAGTATATTCTATTTTGCTGTAGATATATTTTTTTTAATATTACCTATGCAACTCAACCAATTTTTTTTTCAGAATTAAATCTTTTATTCAGTACAACATAATTTTTAATAGCATTTTCAATAAATGATTGTGGTTATCAAGTTGTTGTTTTCACTGGAAACATCAAACGATTGAAAGGAAACGCTTCAAGCCAAACATTTGTTCCTGAGAATCCTATATACGTATCCTATACTCGTATGTCTTTATTTCACCACCAAAGTTAATTATTAGATTATACATGCATACTCGTATATATTTAAATTTATTAGTCTTATTATTCTTAATCCTCAATCCAGCTCTGTGTGCGACCCTGCGCTCAGATCAAAGCATTTCTTTAATACAATTATTTATTTATTTTGTCTCACAGGATCCGCGTCATTGAATCTAATGAAATCACTATCATACGTTAAAAAAAAATTCTATATGTATATATGCATATCCATGTACAAAGTGTCCGGGGTTAAAGTGCAATAACTTCGGGGGATGATTCTACGTGATAGTACAGTTATGACCATACAATGATAGTATATCTTACTACAAAAAGATTTATTAGATTTTTTTTTTTATTTCACCATTTTAATGTAGTTTTCAAGTAAAACTGTTTAATTGTTTGGTGGGAAAAATATCCGTTTCGGTGATTTTTTTTTTGATGAGTAAAATACGATGAAATTTCGAAAATAGTTATTTATCGTTTTTACTTGTACTATCATATACATCACCTTCCGAAGTTACTGCACTTTACCACCGGGCACCCTGTATATATATATTATAGTATATACATTGAAATGTTTGGAGCAAGTATTTCAGACCAGCCTAAGTATCGGGGCTCCATCGAAGCCCGAGTAAATCTGGTTTCCAAAAAACTGGGCGTCTTTTGTAGGGCCAGCAGATTCTTCAATAGTGACCAGCTGCTAACCCTGTACAAATCGCATGGACGTCCAACAATAAAATTTTGGAGCCACCTCTGAGCTGGAGCTCCATAATACCTGATGAAACCTGCTTAATTCTGTGCGAAGGAAGGCGGTCCGTCTGATTAACAACCCGTTGTTAACAGACCGCTTGTCATCTCCAATGCACAGAAGCTATGTAGGTATGCTGTGTCTGTTCTATAGGTATTTCAATGGAGCCTGCTCGAAGGAAGTAGCAGCATTGATCCCCAGTGCACCGATGCGCGTAGTTCGAACTCGATGGACACGAGCGGAACACCCCTTCGACCTTGATATCAGTTTCATGAGAACGGGTCGATTCTCCGACTAATTTTTGTGTAAGGCAGCTGGCATGTGGAACGAGCTACCGCCATCTGTTTTTCCTCCTTCATCGAATCCGATCCTCTTCAAGACCCGCATTAATAAATCCCTTCCTAAAACCCCTACCTTGACCTGCCTCAGAACGCTGCCCAGTCGGAAGGTGATATAGTTCCCCTGTCTTTACACCGTACAGACAGGAGCGCTCTTGTTGGGTATAACATAAAAAAAAAAAAAATATATATATATATATATATATGTATACAAATAAAATATTTCTTAAATAATGTATACCACACATTATGTTTTGTTTATTAATGTTTGTTTATTTAAATGATTCACACATCCTCCACACCTCTTCATCCTTTCTACGTAAACTGTTATGAAATTATTTAACCCGACAAAGGACATTTTTTACTCGACACGATGCTATCAATAACGATCGTGAAATTTCCTAACTTGTTTTTTATTTTATTATTATTATTATAGTCAGTGCCCGTGGATCAGTGTGGCTTTCTGCCATGGCGGGCGCCTTTTAAAGCTAATGAATAAATAGTAATGTTTGATTATAACTAACTAACCACCACGCCGTTTCTCCGCAGGGGTAGGCAGAAAGGACGGATCGCCAAACAACTCGATCTTGGCATACACCCCTTGCTTCATTCAGATTCATACATGATTTTCTGTTATTCAGTCTTTTGACATGGCCCGACCGAAGTATTTGGGTCACTTGGTCGTGCCATGTCTTCCTCGGGCGTCCCCGGCTTCTTTTACCATTCGCATTTGCATAATATATTCTCCTAACACTCAATTCTAATATTTAATTTTATTTTGCATGCAAATATCTGTTATTTTATAATTACTAGTAGGTATATTAGATTAGGTTAGTTAGTATAAAGCGCACTTGAGATCAACCTTCACAAAACTGTGCTTTAGAAATTAACTATTATTATTACCGAAAAAACAACAGACTGAAATCTTTTAAATTTCTCTTGTTTTTTCGGTTTCGTGGTTCATTTGGGATGTGTTAATATTATCTTCTTCAATGATTAAAATATTACAATGAGGTTTACAAACTTCAATAAGTTATAAAAAATAAATTGAATATTTCTTTCCAGACTTGTACAATAAGTCAATAGATGTCTCATATAAATAAAAATCGGGTAGGTATATCTGAGACTCTGTTCCGATTGCAATTGAGTTCTGGATGAAACTTTGCAATCATCATAAGGACAGCAGCCAATAATATGGGATTTATAAAAATGGAGGATAATAAATCTTGAACATGAAGTATCGGTGTAAATGGCATAAATTGTAGTGGTCTCATCAGCTAAGTTGGTTACCCCGGATAGGTAGAGGTCCTGGGTTCGAGTCCCAGATGCGACTGAAATCTTTTTAATTTCTGTTGTTTTTTCGGTTTCGTGGTTCATTTGGGATGTGTTAGTTAATATAATCTTCTTCATTGATTAAAAAATTATTATTATTAGTGCTTGCTATTTGATGTTGAAAAATCGATATTCCACAAGTAGTAATACATCTTACTTATCAACCATTCCAAATATTTCTATAAAAAATAACATTTGAGAATACATTCGTAGGCAGGTATCTGGTTATTCAGTATACCGCGACGTACGTGTCGACGAATAACTTTTCATATGTAAAATAAAAACCTTTCATGTGAAAATGCCGCACCAATTTAGAACGTAAACAAAGGAGCAATAATGATCCCGTGGTCGTGAGATATTTATTACAAGTGACAGATTATGAAGCGGCATGTCTTTCATAATAATTCTCTACCCGGTACAAAGTACTTGGCTACATAGACGGCAACACAGCGGCGTTCCGTCATATTGACATTTTGTATTCCCTCTTCCTGAATCTATAGGCGTATCTGGGGAGCATTATTGTTTATTTTTTTATTGTATAATACTATTTTTCGTACAATAATAATAATAATAATAGTTGGATGATTTGACAATCACCTCAAGGGCGCTGTACAAATATTTCTTAACTAATTATGTACAAACAGATACAGAAAAACATACTTACCTGGCAGGTCGCTTCAGATGAACACAGTTATAGAAAAATTTATTTAAAGAGATGATAGTTTTACATGGTTATTTGTTTCTCCTTTTCTATTGATGTTACGTTTGTTAGATGATTGGTGGCACAAGAAGAGGTGGTATTTATTGAATTATTGGTATTAATTTTTAGGACTGCAAAGTATTCATAAAATGAATTTTAGGACTCGAAAATATCCATAAAATTACCTTAAAAAGCGTAAGAAGCCTTTAATAAATATTAACGTTTTTTTATTTTTTTTATTTTACACTTTGGTTATTTACAGTGTTACGGGCTGTGGACGCATTTGCGCACCGATGCGTGAATTTTTAATTTAATTTTATTATTAATTAATAGTCATTTAAAAGCCCTTTGAGCTACAAATAGCTGAGTTTAGTTAAAAATATATATATGAAACAATAATAAATAAAAATAATCATACAAACAGTAACGCAGCAATAGAAAAAAAATGGTGCATGCATGTTGTGATCAATGTGCATAAGTTGACATGAGATAAATGAATAAAATTATGAAAAACAGTAGAACAGTTTTGTTATAGTGATACAGACTCTAATTACACAATGTCAATTAAATTATATTATAAAAATATCAAGATATCAACAAGTATCAAACCAGTTGAGAGATACAATAATGTAGAGAGATACAATGAGAATAAACTCTAATAGCAGAACTTAAATTTTTTTTAAGATATCTCCAGATATCAGGTAGACATACAACCAAGACGACCATCATATTTGTTTAAAAGACAACATTAAAAAAAATACCGTCAATGCAGTAGATATCAAGGAGATATACAATCAAGGAGACCATCATATACACAAGTTCTCTTTCCAAAAGCCAACACTTTAACATCAGTGAGAATTTGGTCATAGAGCAATTGTTTTTAAATTCGTTTGGCAAATTGTTAATTATAAATGGAATATTGTATTCAAGGGTATATCAATCTGAGTGGATAAGGTTACTAAGGTAGGTTATTTATAAAATGAAAAAGAAAAATCAAAATCCACAATCTTGGTAACATCATGACAGGCGACTAATTCAAAATTGCCCAGTCGATAGTCTTGGGCAAAACTGATGGCAGACGTGATAGAAGAAGACTGATTCCGAGTTGCAGTGTGCAAAGTCAAGTTTTCGCGATTAATAGGCAATCTCAGATGGGAGAGGGCATTGGAAGAAGTAACAGTAAGTGGTAAAATTTTAAAGTTCCTTAAAGCATTATCACTTACAGTTAAAAATACTGTAATCAATAAGGTACATACACTCGTTGATTAAATTATGAAAAGCAAGATTAGATGGTTTGACCTTAGAATGGAGAATAAGAGAAATCAAAAAACTCTCTTCTATGCTCAAAACATTTTGAAGAACGTTTTGTCAACAGAACATTGAGTGTAACTCGATAGAAGGATGACCGCAGTGCCCACAACATTATATATAAATGAATTAAAAATTACTTTGTAATCACCACTTTATTAATATTTACATATCAATATTTTTCGAAGGCGATGCTTTCCTCTTCGGGAATATACAGAGTACTGATATTTGGGTATACGAGTATATAGGTATATTTTTATTAGGCTATAGAGTTAAAAAATTAAATATCATGAAAAATGATATATCCCCTTTTTGAAAATTGATTATTCTTTCTTACATGATATTTACTACAGTTTACTAGACTTGTCAGTAAAGAAACTCAGAATTCAATACAGTACTTAACAAATAAATAAATAAAAATTCATGAAGGAATGGGTTATGAAAACTAAGAAATATTTTTTGTTGCCTCCAAATGTCCATCAAATATCAAGCCACTGACAAATTCATATTGGCAACCATGGAAACGGTACGGCGTCGCCACCACTTTGGCAGCCATTTTAAGATGGCGGTTTGGATAGACATTTTTGTTGGTATGCCAAGTCCTTACGTTATTTAGTCATTGGGTTTGACAAAGAGATCCAGTATGATGGAAAGAGAAGCAGCCGACGTTCTAGAAAGATATGGCGTGATTAAGTGAAACAAATTAGTGGTGGGCGAAGCGGCTCGGTTTAGTGAGCCGGATCACTAAATCAGCTCTCTGTAAAGACAATCTACATGAAAACTGGACGAAAAAAGTATCGTGTAAGAGCATCTTTACGATAAATTTAATTATAAATGATAAATTTACGATTAAAACCGTAAAATTTACGGACGTCTTTAGGAGGACCAAGGGAGAGAGGGAGAGGGAATGATGCGGGGGGACTCGACCGTCGTTCAAACGACCCGGATCACCGAACCCGTACACTACAAAGAGCTGAATTAGTGATCGGGCTCACTAAACAGAGCCGCTTCGCCCACCACTAAAACAAATACTTCTGGTTCCTAAGTTTTGCAAACTCGGACACCTTTTTTTTATTTTCGGTATACTACCATTCAAATTTGGACAATTAAAAGCGTTTTAATGAAAAAGAATCACAATATTCCGAGACGACCCTCATAGTTTGAGGGTTATTTAAAAATACCAACAAAAATATAATGAACCTCTTTGAGAAAGCATCGAATGCCAATTGCTACCGGTGTACTGTGTACGTACGCCACTGGAAGCTAGTATAGTACGTAATAACTACCCACTACCCAACAAGTAAGCTTCGAGGAACAAACAAGCTTGTTATGGAAGATACTAGCAGACAGCCGAGTGGGTGCAGACGCCACGTTTGATGTACTACATCCTACAGCCTTTTATGTTTACATGAAAGGTACCTACTAACATGATATCTTTTCCACAGTAAAATTATATCAGCTCATATTTTATTAAATATGATGATACTTAGTCATCATCATTGTATTAAACTTGTCCTTGTCGGGTCAGAGACCCATCGCTTCGAAAAGGCGAGTTCGGTCTTCCCTGTCCAGTGCTACCTCGGTTGCCAGAGTCTATTGCAGGCCCAAACTCTCCTCACACAGCGTCTGAAGCTGCTTTCCTCAGCTTAGGTTGAGGCTATCAACTTGACACCTTCCCTCTGGAATTGCCGAAATGAATTTAGTTCCTTTTTGCAGTTCAGTCATTAGTATAGCAGAGCTTAAGTATCGAGATAAAGTTATCATGTTTCAGTTGAGCTTTAAGCCTATAAGAGATATTTACGTTCGTCAAGTTGCTGTATGGTAGAAACCCTGACAAGATAAGCCGACTGATGACATTCCTGAGTATACTGAAATACCGGCCCTTTATCACACTACATGTTTCTTGATAATATTTAGTCCCATCAGAAGTAAAAGTCACTATGTGTCATACAGCTAGTATTTACCTCTAAGGGGACAATTTGATCTCTAGGGTATACTGGGGTTGATTTTGAAGTCATATTTCCTTAGCCTTTATATATAAGTTTTTGTGTTGAAAATAACGTTACTTGTCTTCCTACACGTGATTTAATATTATTTTATTAGACCAAATGAAACCTTCCATACAATGGAATTGAGATCGATAATTTGTCTAGTCTAGCCACCAAAAGCGAAGCATATTTTTGGATGAAAAATCGTAAAAGCTATTTTACGATTGAGAGCACGTACCCCGTACAAAAACTGGAAAGGGTAGATAAATCAATGAACCAGTTCAGAAGAGTTCACTGATTGCATAGTCTCCCACCACACACCCCCATTTCCCATCCGTTTTGATATTTTTTATGGCTTTATGATTTAATATTTGTGTTGTGTGATAATAATAAGCGAATCATTTCACAGATAGAAAAAAGTTTAACCGTTTTTTCTCGCTGATAGTTCAAATCCCTACCACCGAAATCTTTGTTTTCTCTCCAGTAATCCGTTGCCAAATAGACTATCTACTGTGCTTGGTTCGAAACAATAATACATTCAGTCGAATCATAAGAAAGTTTGTAGGTGCCTATTTACATTATTTTTTGCTTACCTATCACAACTCTCTATATGAAAAAAAAATCGTCCGTCTCTTTGGTGGATCTAATTTTAAGTGTGAATAATTCCTCTCTGGGACTCTGTACCAAACATCTATAGTAAACTCACAGGACTGGCTACTGGACACCCCTCTAAACGATTTTCTGTTGTGGTTTTTGCCTACAGTCTACACCTATACAATTATTTATATTTCTGTACATTAAAGCTGAAAGTCATATTTGCAAAATTATTGAGAAGAGGGGTTTGAAGATTCACTTTGCTATTAATGATGCCCTTTATTAAGTACCAAAACAAAATACCATCAGCACAGGTGACAATAAGGCGTTAGTTTATACACCTACTTTATAATATGTTTTCGACCTTTGACTTCTTTTTCATTATTATTATTGTTTTTGCGTGATAATGTTTGTTATTGTTTATTTTACTAATTTATTATTATCACTATATAAACGTTCATGTATGTAAGTTTTGGGCATATTGTCTGTTTTATGTACTAAAATAAAAAAATATATATATTTATGGATGCCTACCAATTTTTTAGAATTGACTCTTTTGGAAATGGTATATTAAAGGACTCCAGTGTTTTCAGCATTAATAGTATGTGAATTTATGATGAAATTGGCATTATGAACTCAATTTCATTAAAAAAAATGTGACTTCCCGATTTTCACGTCTATGGTACAGATTTACTGTCTGGGGTTTGCATACAACAAAGGTTATACCAATATTTTTTTTCAAATTAAATTAATTTCAAAATATTTTACTTATTTGTGCAATCTTACGGGGTTTGAGATTATTTTCTACCCTATAGAAAATATTCTACACTATTTCAGAACATTACAAATCCTGCGCAAAGCCGGGCACGAACACTGATAGTATAGATAAATTATTAATGTCGTACGATAATAAGTAATGATCGCACATCGTTATGTCGCGTGCTGCTTTCGGGCCATTGACTCTTCAGTAATAAAGTACCTTGCAGCATATTGAACAGTAATGATGTGATTTGTGATTCTTCGGTAGCGTGGGAAATTCATTCTCATGTGTCATTATACTACAGACTACAAACATACGACATCATTTATTATTTTCTTTGACAATAATTTCCAATGGAAAATAGATTTTCTGAATACATAATAGTGTATTATGTCAAATTTGCATGCAATACCATTATCTTTGAATATAATGGCTACATTTGAATAGAGTACAATATTATTTGTTAATTATGAAGAGTTCTAGGAAAATGTAATATTGAAAATCCTTTTCTTATATTGGCTTGCGTTCAATATTGTAAAGTTCATAGAAAACATAATGTTAACTTTGTAAAATGTACGTGTAATTATTTTAATGTTTTTTTTTTTTTAATATGCTAAGGAACAACGATGACAAATTTTAAAGCGATAATAACTATGAATCTAGGTCAAGAGGTTGCGGGTTCAAGAGATGGCGACGAAAAAATAAAACTTAGTATATTATCACTTATGTGCTTTTATATCAGATTAATAATTAACTGGAAATAATGATACAAGTCATAAGTGCGGGAAACACCGATTTATTCTAATCCATAATACGGTACCCGAGGTCTGTCTACCTGCAGCTAATGTACAAACGCCCGGCTTTAAATTCCGGAAATTTTGCAGTTGCCAGAAGAAGTAAGCAGTTAAGAGGATTAACTCGGTCGACAACAGCGAACTAATTAAAAGTCACCGAACCACAGTTCGGAGTTCACGAAGGAACCCGAAGAAGAGTTCGGATATGATTAAAAGGGCAGATTTTGGCCGAAGCAAAATCAGTAGTGGACAGAGACGAGTCAGTAGAGACCGTCTGGCCAGTGGTCGTAGTCGAGACTTCCGTCTCCTACAAAGCAAGCAGGCCACTAACATCCCCGGCCTGAGACGCTGCGGGAAAACTCGACAGGAACCGCCGAACCCCAACGCCCACCGTTCGAGTGCAGTCGAGTGCCCTTCGCCTCCTACCCTCCGGCGCCGTGATCCCATCAAGGCACATACCCTCAACCGCAGGAATCACCACCAGACAGCAGTCGAGCGCCTCTGGCTTCCTGCTGATCATCCTCTTGAACCGCCTGAAACCGGTCGTCAAGCGAAAGCCGAACCGCGTGTCCGCCCAGCACCAAAACCTCCCCCTACCGGAAGTACCACCTGCTCTCTGAGGCTTCCAACACCAACATCGAGACGACTGATAATCTGCCCACTGGACCGTGTGCAGATTACCCGTTAAAATAGTTTTCGTGTAATAAGTGAAACCCACAATACCTACTAGTAAAGAATGTGTTTTATATTGTGAACTAATAAAAAACTTGACACTCAACAAAGTTACCTGTTTTCTACTGAACCCCAATGACCACATCATGTCAATAATATATTTGCAACACAGAATGCAGATTTTTTTTTAAAATTAATGTAAATCAAATTTAATAATGTTTTTATTAAGTTCTGCAAGTTTTTGTTTTTGTTTTTATTATTGTGACAGCTGTTTCGGCGTTTAAGGCCATTTTCAAACGCCGAAACAGCTGTCAAAATAATAAAAAGCTACCAGCTTACCGGGCTCAAAACCTGCACGTGTGACGTCAGAAGCAGTGGTACCAACAGAACATTGTGTTTTGATGGTACGGTTTTTAGTTCACTTCTACATAACAATTTAGAAAATCTACGTATTTGTAGTTGTAGTTATATATTCAGAATCGGCATTTGCTGATCTTTACGAATATATATTTTTAAAGCCATTATATTTTTCACTGGAGTTCATTATGTAATGACGGAATAGCCAGGTAGAAATCGTCTCTATTTTCATTTGTATAATGTGGCCTCTATAGAATGAGCCTTTCGTGTGGTTTTCACATAAAAATAATTAACTATCTGAATCTTGGCAGTATAACGATCCGATTTAATTTCCCAGGCGCCAGAGCTGTACCACTCTCCATACATCTCCCGTCAGTCATCCGGCGGGCTATTAATTCCATCATTAACTGCTGGCGGAATGAATTGCCATGTTAATCGGCCGCTACTTTCCACGGACCTCCGCGTTGCTCAACTTATTGGTCCTTTTCTTCTCTTCCCTGCATATTGTAAACTGCACTCTGCACATTGCACGTTACACCCGTGGTCAATGACAGGGCCGCTGCAAGGGACCAACTTCGGACGTTGGATTTTCCTGTTTTGATAGCTATCACCCAGCCGATGCCAGCAAGTTATTTTTAAGTGGCCAGCCATCTCATTTGTGTGTGATCTCTGCTTATCCCAACCAAGGACCCCTCCAATGATGTTGTGTGTCCAACGGCCAAGTATTCCCAACGGTAAGTAAATTAATGAAGCTATGCTAGCCACTTGCCTAGTGCCTAGCATAGTTTCACTTGAGACTGGAGATCACGGAGAAAAGATCGGCATGACACTCTGTATCATTGAAACGGATATGTGAAGAACTTGTGCGCCCATTTATTCAGTTGGCCAAAACAATCAGACAAACATAAAATTAAACAGGATATTATCAAATGTTCCATTAACAATTCTTAATCGACCTTGAAAAATCACACACAGCCTCCCTTTGGACATAGAGCAATGAACGTCACTGCTAGCATAGCTATTTCCATTGCTAACTAACCTTTTTTTTTTAAGAACATAAATAGTCCGTTGATTAAAAAAAATAATATCCTTGTATCAATAATGAGTGGCAGCTGTGCCAAGTTTACAAGATCTGCTAACAACGTATAAACTATACCCTCATAGATATATGTGACGTACTCAGATAGGAATACATTATTTTACAATCTACCGTAATTCGATTATACGTAGTATTAACACGCGTACCCCTCGAAGATCTCAAATATTTGTGTGCATACTATGCGTACATGACAATGTTTTGGGAAATTAGAGATAACGGAATAGGGACAAAAATTCAGAGGTCGCCCCCTGGTTCGGCCGCCCGTGAGCGCTGCATACATTTCTCATAAAGATGCGGCGCCCCTGGCCGCAGACAGTGTTTCATGCAGTGTGTGGGCCTTGCGTTAGGACCTCATGGTCTGTGATGAATATTCAATCCAATAAGGGATGTCATTAGCTCTCAGTCTTACACACCTACTGATCCAGCAATAATCAGCTCCTCGATGCTAAAACTTGATGCAAATCGATTCTGAGAAAGGTGGTTAAAAATACACTTTTAAACTGCAGAGATCCTGTTGAATGAGACTGCTAATTTGCATATTCATATTTTTATGGAAATTAGTTGAGTGTTCAGAAATCATTAGATCACTAATCAAAATAATAGAGCACCACCAGGCCCGGATTTATACTACAAGGGTATATTTATGCTGGTTCTAGTGACTAATTATTGCAATTTTTTTTAAACTGATTTTAAAAACAATCATTGAAGACAATATTAACAAATCTGTACAGAAATATGAAACAGATAAAGACAGAAATTTAAAAAAAAAAAGGTATCGGTGGCATCTGGGAATCAAACTCTAATTATTTCCCCCAGGGTCTCTGTAGAGTAAATGTAAAAAAAAAAAATTTCAAGAATTATTAATATTATCCTCAAATCTAATTCCCATGTTTTTGTCTACTGGCGTTTTGTACAAGTGCAAAGATCTACCCGAATATTTTTGCAATCGGGATAGTGTAGGTGATAGGTATATTAAATACCTATTCGGTTTATATTTATATGGGATATCTATTGACTTTTCTACAAGTCTAGAACGAATATTCGATTTATTGGAAATACTTATTGAACCTTATAAACCTCATTGTAATTTTGTATTTGTTGTGTCTTTTTCTGTTTCATATTTTATTTGAGATTTGTTAATATTATATTCAATGATTAAATATTACAATTAGGTTTACAAGCTTCAATAAGTTATTCCAATATTGTTTTTACAAAACTGTTTTTGTTTTTGCTATTTAATCCACAAGATCGTTTATATTAATCTTATATTGTGTTTATGAATAATTTGATAAGTGCAAAATGGTATTTTAATGTGTTAAGATCATTTGTCATGTTTATTCTTGTATGATTGATCACATATCATCGCATGATCATGGTATTTAAGGCGTTTTCAAATTAAGATATCAGAATTTACCAACATAAAATAAATCAGTAACCGTATTTTTACACTTAACAGAAAATGACCAACAATGCAGTTATCAAGTTATTCCTAAACACCATCGATAATTGTATTTAACTTAATCATCAAGTATCTGTTTATTTATTGCTTCTTTACGTGATACATTTATTATTTAAAATTAAAATGTTAACCTCATTAGGACTAAGCTTGTATATATATATGGTAAATGGTGGAAAAAAATAATAAAATAACTAACCCATAGAGACTCTGAGCTATAACTTTTTCAACTCTAGTAAAAATCCGGGCCTGATCAGTAAACACCTGTATCAAAAACACACCTGTGTGGTAAACAACTGGATAGATTTTGCAGGTAATTATTAGATCATTAGTAAACTAATAATACCATCAATGATCTGCAAATAATACGAAGCAGGTAATAAAATATGAATTAGTAACAAATGCCTCCAAAATAATAGTTCGATTAATAGACGAGTTCTCACAATAAATTTAGTAATGAACATCGACCCATTATAATAGCGTTTGCCTTATAAATACTTTACATGGGATCCATCTCAGGAAATAAGAGTTCACCGTGTCTAGGAACGCCTCCATTAAGATGAACAAATCATTTTGTGAACATGACTTTCAACTAAATTTTACCCTAACGATTTTACTATTCTACTAGAGACTAAACTAGATTGACACCCTCAATGGATCGACACGAAGAAAATAAATATATGCATTTAGAATGTTGATCTACAGGCTGTATAGGTGCACCCCAAAACGGATTGGACACGCAGACATTTGACGGCTTCAGCAGTCGAGGGGTAATGCTCTCGACAACAATTCAGGAGGTCGCAGGTTTTTTCAATTTTTTTTTTCAAATTAATGTAAAGCAAATTAATAATGTTATTATTAAGTTCTGAAATTATTTCTATTATTGTGACAGCTGTTTCGGCATTCAATGCCATTTTCAAACTGCTATTAATTCCCATTGTTTTCCCGTATTTAAATGGAAATGTCTTCTTAATTGATTTATTTAAATGTGTTATATTGTTTTGATAATGTGAACATACTGAGAAGCGGTGAATACATAATTTTCCTTTCTTTATTGACCAGATTTGAATAGTCAGATACTTCCCCACCATCCACTTCCACGTCTCCTTCAACCTCACAACATACCCCAATTAGATAGGTCATAGTCTCACTGGTCTGGTTAGAAGGGAGCAATTGGGACTCTCGTTCGGTATTCACACCGAGGGTGACAAATAAATATAGATACATAAAATAAGAAGAAAAAAATCCTATCTTTGTAAAGAAGTAACTCATCCAGCTCAGGCAAACTCAATTTTCTACCCGAGAGATCAATAATAGTAGTGTGTCCAAGAATATCGAAAATGACTATGGACACGGGAAGAATTAATACGCCATTTAGTTCGAAATTTCCTCAGACTTTAAGATCTGAGGAAATTTCGTTATCTATCGAGGTAAACAGCACTCTTCCCTAAGCGGCTTCGTCGTGAAAATCACTTAGCAAAAGTGAATCCCATGTCACAATAATTCATTTAGAAGTAAATTAATTTTGAGAACTGTTTGGTAGCCTCCTGTAATATAAGTAAAGTGGATAAAGGACCATTGACCTCTCGTGTAGAAATATTTGTTTACGCATTCATCAAAGTTTTCATGAAGGTTTTTTACAACAAACTGAGGTTCGTCAAAGAAACACTGTAAATTCTCTATATGAAATTCTAACTCATGACTAATTAATTGGTCTGAAGGGTGGTGATGGGTGTTTTGTTATTAGTTATTACTGAGCGGTTAACAAGTTGCTCAAAGGCACCGCCTTTGAGGCTCAATGCCGGCAAAACAACATCAGGAAATATTATTGATTATTTTTGTTTGTTTCAATGAGTAAACAAATATTTACAGTATTAAATAGGTAATGTCAAAACGGGGACGTTTAAATTTTAGTACCGGTGGCGTACCAAAATACTTGCAGGGTCTCCTGACAAGTCGTTAAAGTGGCTCACAACCCATTTAATGCCATGATAAAATCTAAATATTTTCCAAGCAACTCCTAGAAAATTATAAACGTTATCAATAAATCAGTACCTACCCACTACTGTGGGGGCGCTTGCGACACCACTGATCCGAACCTAACAGGTAAGTAGAAGAATTAGGGAAAAAATTCTTATGAATGCGATCTTAGTCCTTTTTTATTCGTTTATATAAGTGAAAAGGTTGATGGACATCAATTTTGTTCATGGTAGCTACATAGATACGAAAAAGGGAGACGCGAGCGAGTGAAAACAAAAATGATTTTATGAACTGGGAAAAGAATGATAAAGCAATTTTGTTTGTCCGAAAGCTCTTTGGGGCGGAGGGAATAATACATACACGGATGATTGGCAGATTTGCGAATAATAAATCTCCCTCCGTTAAGCTCTGGGAATATATTGAAACCCAAAGTAAATAATGGCCAAAGTTTGACTCACCCCAAAAATAATATTGTTATGTAGAAAGAAATGCATAAAGTTAGGAGAATGTAAAAATGTACAATACAATGTAAAGTGTTAGCAGGGGCGTATCTTGATTTTACAGATTTTCTGAAAACAAAAACTGCTTCGATTGAAAATTCAAAGTATCTTTGTCTCTATACTAAACCAACACATCGGTTTTTTTCTAAATCTCCTGTAAACCTCAAATAAAAATATTTATCTACATACTACCTTATATTAAATTATATACGAGTATATACCTCGTCGGTCTCGATACGGGATATCGTCCAATAAGATGCAAATACCAAAAACCAATGTATTATTTTTGTAATCAAGACAATTTAAAAAAAAATACAAGAATAACAACAAACGATTAATACAATTGAGTGTTATTTTAATTTACAATCGATTTGTTTCCTGGAAAATACTAAACACAATTTTTTTTTTATACCTAAGTGACTACTGACATAACTACATCGTAATGAGCATACCCGCAAATGCATTTAAATTTCAATTAAAAATAAATAATGTGCCTAGGCGTAAGTTTCCCGTTTTTTAACGAATTGATGCCATGTTGAATATTTATCGATGTGACATTAGACCAAGACGTTAGTGCCAACCGTAAAAAAATTATTGCCATATCGTTAAAAATCCATGCATACTAGTTAGGTACTAATTCTATGAAAAGTGATATAAAGTCATTCAAACCGATAAAAACATTTATTAAATTAAACAAATAAATAAGCAGCACGGTGAAATATTTTGCATTTGCGAGTAGGCAATTTTTTTCTATTCTTGTATTAATCCGAAACCAATTATTATTTTAAAAACGTATGCGTATTAACAGTGAGGCGGATTTGTAAAAAAAAAATACTAAAAATTCTAACGCAAATCGCCATATTTAAAAAAAAAGTTATATATAATTGTAAATCGTTTGTAAGTAACCCAATGAGCCAGTGATGATGATAGAAATGATAATAATTGACTAAATGATTTAGCAAAAAGATCAGGTTCCACCGAGATTTGAACTCGGATCGCAGGATTCAGAGTCCTGAGTGCTAACCGTTACACCATGGAACCGACGGTCGTATTAGACGAGATTTGTTAACGAATTTTATCGCGAAGATAGATTACCAGTGATTTGATTATTATTTATATATAATGTTTGCACATCTTGAGATAACCCCCGCAAACGTAATGTAAACGAATTGATTAAAATAATTGACTCATAATTGAGGAGACAAGTGTACGAGTATATTTATTTTAAGTTATATTAAATTTACTTACTTATTATTTATTACTTTTCAGAAAACATTTTTTAATCACACTTTTTTTTTACATCCGCAAAATATGATTATATTTTACGCATGACTGTGTTTCGCATTCAGATTTTCGGAAGGTGAAAGCGTATTATTTGATTTTTATAATAATAATAACAAATGGAAAGATGAGTTTAAAAAAATACATTGCATATTATATCACTCTATTACCATATACCTGTGAATTAGATACGACGTGTTAATCTTTATAAAATAATGTGTTAATCTGGAGTGACCTGCCAGGAGTCTGTTTCTGTATGTGTTTGTACATAATAAGATAAACCCTGGCAAGTAATATTTGTACAGCGCCCTTGAGGAGATTTTTCACAAAAACGGCGCTATACAAATTATCCAATTATAATTATGACGTGTCTGGTATTATTATTATTAACATTATAACTGATCCACTAACAGCGGATTGTTAATAAGACAAAAGACATCTGAAAAAGATTAAAACATTGAAAGTTATATTTGTGGCTATAAATAAAAAAAATCGGTATAAAAATCTTTCGCTTATAAAACACATAACTGCTTATTTTCTTACGAAAAAATGGATAAAATTAATCAAATTTCACGGCACGTCCCTGTGTGACAGCATCTACATACATATTCATCATCATTTTTTTTCCATCCATGCCTCTATTCGCATTTCATACTTTGGATAAACTCATCTATAAACAATACAAACTGATTTTTCCAGGCATAATATTATTTGCAAGGAAATATTTTGCTACTATTGCGTTGAATGTAAAAAGATAATCCCATATTTCTCCCCTTACTCATACCCTTTCACACAACAAAACATTTTCAGACAAAAAATTCTCCTATAAGATGTGACAAAATAATAATTGTTAAGCAAACCTCCTGCTTTTTTTATGGTAACACATTTAAGTGTTTATAAAAAAGATAACAACAATCGTCCAATTAACAAAACACAATTCGTATTTTGGTTGGAAGCATGTTATTTACTAAGTCTCATTGGTTATCTTTTAATCCTGCATTACAACAACTGGACAAACAACCGTATTGTTCAAATTATTACATTTTATCGCCCATTGATTGTCGAGAAGTTGTTTATTTGATTGCGTTTTGAGTGCCACATGTGGCTTATGTGTCTAAATAGATCACTCTGCTTACAAAATACTTGGCACCTTTGGAACACTTGTATAAATATTGACAATAATTCAATGGACAGAAATTATAATTTCTGCTCTCGAAGCACATACGTGTCAAAATATATGTATTTTGGTAATGCATTCAAGTATATTTGAAATGAATTTTGCTATTTGGTGTTTTCTGATATAAGTTTGATGGGAAAATAGGGTTAAACAATAATTTATAACCTGGGGCGCAATTCCCGTTCTTTTTAAGGAAGATTCCTTATCTCTTTCCTTAGGCTTAAAGACTTTATTAACTGCTGAATTCCGGTGAGACCTAGTAAAAAAATCCTAAATAGATTGTTGAGAGATTATTTGAAAACACAAATTTATGAAATATCTTCAAGTGACACAAGATTTTGAACCAAAACTTTAAAAAACAATTACAATATATTATAATTCATTTTAATACATTTTTGTTTTATTTTTAAATATCATAAATAAGCATTTTAACAAAGAATCACGTATTATAAAAAGGTACCTACATCATTAGATATTAATGACTTTTTTTGTCTCTAGTTCTAAAAGAAACATTTGAATTTGTGCCGACCGAAGAGGTGAGTCATTCCACTCATTTTAAAAACTCGATTCCATTTCCTAGTTTAGCCACATGGACTCGATTCGTCGGACTCGAGGTTTTCGTTCGTTTCGGTCCGCATAGGTCCGCCGTTCCGGAATCAAAAATTGTTCGTATTACACCAATAAATAGGAACGCCTTTCGTTTCTGACTCCAATCCAAAACCTTTGCCGTTCCTTGAGTGTGAGTTCGGAAGGAGTGAATTCGGATTTGCGAACTCGGAGTGAGTCCACCGCTTTCGGAATAAAATTCATTGGACTCGGCCGGTCGTACTAACTCTCTTAAGAGTTGATATCACCACATATGACGGGGTTTGCCCGAGAATCACATTTTAATTAATTCCGACGACTTCGTGAGTACAGTATCTTTTTTTTCAAAAAGAAACACACGGGATGCATGTTATTTATATTTTAGATTAATAAAAATAGTACCTTACCATTAATTTTTTTTACGTAAAACGTTTTTAAAAAATTTAAAGACGTTTTTCAACTATAACATTAGCGGTAACAATGCAATTTTATTTTTTTTAAAGATGAATTAGTAACTTCCCGAGATGCCACCGTGCAAACATCTGAGATTTTAGGAATATATTCATCAGAATTAATTAAAATACACCCCTCAGAAAAAATCGTTTTCTATGCCCGCCAAAGCAATATCGACCCTACGCACTTTGAATAGACGGCGGGTGCGCCGATGTTTTCATACGCGTCTTCGTCACATATGTCATTTACATCGTTAGATGCCGTTCAACTTTCGGCGAGACAAGACGTGTTACGGTCCGCCGCTACGGCAACTTATGTCCCCACGTATTTTGTTTATTCATACGAATACTTGAATTCTAGTATTGAAAATCTTCTGTTTTTTATACTAGACTTCTTCTACGAGTAACTAAAGGTATTATTTAATTTTTCCGCAACTTAATAGAACATGTTATTTTCTAGTATAAATTTATATTTTAAAAGCGCACAGTGTGTCATTTTAAATGAAATACGAAATACAAAGAAATAAATATTTAATTTTTACTGTTTTAAAGTAAATGTTCTAGAACTCTACTATCAATTCTTAATATATTTAATATTCATTATTTACGTAATTTTAATTATTACAAAAAAAGATCTGCTGTGCAATTTTTTTAATGTCTGTGAAGGTATTATTTCGGAATGTGAAACAGCTGTCACGTGTAAAAACAATTTTTATGTAGAACTTTTTTGTATTTTTTTTTTAAATTAACGTAATTATAAATATAAATATTAATTATTTATACATGATGTCCAGAAATTATTCGTATAAGAGGAAAATTGCTAAATCTAGTAGTCGTTTTAGAGAAACTTGAGTCCGAAGTAGAATTTTATATTCGAGTGATGGATACTCTCAGTATCATCTTGGCGAAATACCATTCATTATCAAAACGTTTCTTGAACTGGCTTTAGCTATGTTTGGTGACTAGATCCGAATAGCCAAGTGCTTTCCAAACCTCCTCTTCCCTATTCCCCTCCCTTCCCAACTTCCTTTACCTCACAACATACCCTGAATGGAAATGCTATCGTCCCACTGTCTCAGGACAGTTGGGACTCTGGTGCATTGACATGAAAAGAAACCCCGTGGCTTATTATTTAACTTAGTTTTATCAAAAATTCAAGTTGCTGTTATAATTTCTTTAATACTTTAATAATAGTGGTAATTTCACAGTGAAAATAAATCATTCCGCTGAGGCGAAAATGACTTTAAAATTTACAAATTAAAGTGAACCTCAGGGCTAATCTATAAGCATTTGTTCCAGCTAAAATGGGAAATAAGAGGACCAAACGAGTTGTATCCCGAAAAAATTTATATCTCCAAGGAAAACGCTTATGGGAATGGAATAGGTACATAATAAATACATACCTAAAAGTAAATGTTTGGGTTCCATTATCCTTAGAACAAAATGGGACAATATCAGCTTAAATAATTTTATGTATAAATATATCGGGGTTTATCAGGATGTATCATACAGACTTAACCAGCGATTCGGGCGATTAACCAGTGAAACGACCTATATAATTGAGTATTTCAACACAACCCTTATAAAACATTGAGATTGTATAGATGAATCAATAAAAAAAAAAAAAAAAATCATTTCAGGAAAAATTCCAAAGCACATCTTCCAGATAATAACGGATGTAATAAAGAAAATTTGAGTGTTTTGTTAAACGCTATGCCGATACTTGCCATGGTAATTTTTTTCAAAAGTGATATAGGTTTAGTATTTTTGATTTTATAGGAATAACAGTGATAAAAAATCTGCTAAAATTGATATTATTTTTCAGCACGAACAAGAGATGAATGAATCTGAAATGAAGTATTCGGAATTTACTGGCTCTAGTTCTTATGGCCCCTGGTGAATGATTGCAGCTAAGGCGGAATATGTTAACGGCATCCCTATTTGGAACTGTCATCAAAAGAAGGGACGATATTAGTTGCGGGCCTTTGGTGAAAAATTTATTAAGCTCAAAAAATTTATTAAACGTAGCATCTATTCGGCATGGAATCGTCAATGAAAGGGTGGCTCTTCAACAACTGTCCGTTCAAGAAAATGTGGCGATTAGTCCTTGCGGGTTATACATTGATTTGGAGTACCCGTTCTTCGGCGCTTCACCGGACGGTATTACCGAAGACATGGTTGTTGAAGTAAAATGTCCAATAACGGCATTTAAAATGGGATTAGACCAAGCTATACGTAAAAGGAAAGTAACATTTTGGAAAACAATAAAAGGCGAGCTGGTCATCAATAAACAACATTCGTGGTATTATCAAATACAAGGGCAACTCCATATCACGGGCAAAGAACGGTGTTTGTTCGGCCTTTGGACCGGAAAAGAAAATGCGATCAAAGTCGAATACATCAGAAAGGACGATGCATTTTGGAAACAATATATGGAAACCAAGTTGATACGTTTTTACATGGACTGTCTTCTACCCGAGCTCCTCGATTCCCGTTTAATGAGAAACATGCCAATTAAAGAGCCCCAGTTTATAGTTAAAGCTATGCTATCGAGCCAACTTCGAAAAAGCATAATAAACAATAAGACGTAAATTGAATTCCAATTCAAAACAAATCCAACCCAACGACTCGAAAATGCTCACAGAACATATATACTTTCAAAATGAAGCAGAACCAGTAACGTCCACACGTACTGAACATGGATTAGAAAATTTACAAGCATTGCCTATCAATGCAACTTATAACGATTTCGGTGAAATTGATACAATCGTTGATTTTTATTCGTACTAGCTGGTTCTATGCAGAAATCTAATAACAAATCATACCAATACTGACAACAAAATGTATTAGGGATTTTTTTCTTCCTTATTTAAATTGATAACAAATACTATTACAGCGCTCCCTTGTGCTGATACATATTGTTTATTATTATGAAAAACCCACTCCTAAAATGTCTTTCGTTTCTCCTGTAAAATTTAAAAAACACAGTCGATTGTTTAGAACAAATATTAGGTAGATAATTAGGTATATCAATTTCATTTTTCGTCTGATAGTTCTAATTTTGTCGCTTTATATGTTAATTAGCGTCCTCCATATGTTTCTACTATATTTTGTCAGATTACATGAATCCTACGTAAACATTATTTGTGTGTGTGTGTGTATTTTTTCATAACTTCTTATTTAAATAAAAGTACTTTTATTTAAAATCATTACAATGAGATTTCAGGCGTATTAAAAGTTTCTAAAATATGTGACCAAATATTTGACGTTAATAAAATACGACGCGAAAGTCGTTTGATTTTGTGTTTTTATTGGCCTCGAAAATTTCCACCCAACAATCATGAATCACCAAAGGAAAGATGTGGGATTTATGATTATTTGGGAACTTTTATGTGCTGCAGATGATTTAATTTTTCCACTGTAGGTACCATGAGTTTCCAGACACCATGTAAATTATATTATTACCTAACTAATGCTAACAATAAACATAATTTTCATAAACGCAGTTAAATGTCATAAAGATTTTTTTCTTAATTTGTCCAAAAAAAAATGTGATGTGTCACACTGTGCAATAATTTTAAGATGTGGACGAAACGTGCGTCGTGAAACGCGAATTGTTGCGCCCGCTAACTCCTCCCATTGGTCTTTAGGAACGCCCTTATCCAATTTTAGTTTAGGATATTGTGTCGTCTTAAATGCCGCGATTGTCAAAAATGTCAAAGTCTATAAAATGTTTACTAGCTAATTATGTTTAAAGTTAATTATTAAAACATCGCAAATATTGACATTTTTTTATGAATGTCGCTCGCTGAATTCAGCTGACAGCTGTCATCGGAGAGAACCGGAACCGCAGTTAAGTAAGAAGGCTTTAACCCTAAGGAAAAGGTTAAGGAATCTTCCTTTAAAAGAACGGGAATAGTGCCCCTGGTTACAATTTCTTCAAATTTTTTTTACTGGGTACAGGTTTGCTATCCAACGTAATAAATTCGTGGACGCAAAAATATTAAAAACAAATTGAAATTTTAAAAAACTTTTTTTTATATGAATAAGAGTCACAACTGCTCCCAAGCGTCTGGCGCCAGTAAGACTATGGCATCCCCAATTGGGGAATGTTGTGAGGCTTAAGGTATTGGGGAGGGGAAGGAGAAGAGAAAGAGGAAGGTGAGAAAATACCTGGCTATTCAGATCTGGTCACCAAACAGGGCTAAAAACCATTTTAAGCAACGCTTCAATTCTGAATGGTGGTCTTTTACCAGGGCGATACTGAGAGTATCTTCCACTATGAGTGCAAACGGTTTTTTAAATACGAATATTAAATTACAGTAACGTTTTTTTGTAATAAAGATATATTATAATGGAGTTCTCAAACATAGACGCAAAGCCACAATACGGTAACATTTCTGAAAGCTTTGAAGATATCCACTTTCATATGATTTTCATAAAGCATGAAATCTGTCGCACAGTGAGCTCTGGCGTAATTAAATTTGCTTTTTTTCTTTCCCAATTAGGTATTAGGTAAAACTCTACTATTTCTAGCTAACAACGCCATTTCTGTAATGAAATACATAGCTTTTAAATATTGATGTACCTAACTGTTAGCCTAAAAAGAGTGAAGGGATAAATCAACACATGTATGAATCAGAATACTTTATAAAAGTGTTATAAAGTCAAAAGAAGAAAAAAAAACTAACCCGAAAAATTAATGTAACCTAACCTAATTAATAATAACACTAATTATTTGATTTTAGGACAATTTTTTTCTTCATATACTGATTTTACATCACTTTTAAAAAGTGTGACTATTCATGCTGAATTATTAAGTAATCACTAAAAAAAGGCGTCGAAATATTGGTTTTCGAGTTTTTGATTTCATTTGTGAGTGGGGTAGGAGCATAAAAAACTAACTTGAAAAGGTCCACACTTCACAGGCCTAAAAGGGTGAGAAACTATTCATTAAATAGTGAAGAGGTATTATTCATTTTATTATTTTAAAGCCTTGCTTTAGTTGAGGTCATAACGCATTTTAATGAAAATTCAATAGCCGCGGTTGAAAATAAAACGGACACATTGTGTGCTGCATAGCGCACGCTGCACAAAGGTCTGCACACCAAAACTTATCTGGCCAAAAATGAAACACCCGCGAAGATTATATATAATAAGTTTTTTTGTGATTTTCAACCACATTTAAAGCAAGAATGTATCGCATTCACGCAAACTGCCGTAACAAAATATAAGTTAAACTTGGATAATAAACTAATAAATCAATTTTAAGCACACAGTTTGTTAAATTCTGCTAATAGTGAACAGTTTGTTAAATTCTGCTAATAGTGCACAGTTTGTTAAATTCTGCTAATTGCACAGTTTAATAAATTATGCTAATAGTGAACCTGCTAATAGTGCACAGTTTATTAAATTCTGCTAATTGTGAACAGTTTGTTAAATTCTGCTAATTGCACAGTTTGTTAATTTCTGCTAATTGCACAGTTTATTAAATTATGTTAATAGTGCACAGTTTGTTAAATTCTGCTAATGGTGCACAGTTTGTTAAATTTTACCCATAGTGCACAGTTTGCAAAATTATGCTAATAGTGCACAGTTTCTTAAATTCTGCTTATTGTACAGTTTATTAAATTATGCTAATAGTTTGTTAAATTCTGCTAATAGTGCAGAGTTTGTTAAATTTTACCCATAGTGCACAGTTTGTTAAATTCTGCTAATAGTGCACAGTTTGTCAAATTCTGCTAATTGCACATTTTATGAAATTATGCTAATAGTGAACAGTTTGTTAAATTCTGCTAATAGTGCACAGTTTGATAAATTCTGCTAATAGTCCACAGTTTGTTAAATTCTGCTAATAGTGCACAGTTATTTAGACTTACTTAGAGCTCTTAATTCTAGATAACATTATTATTATTAATAGTTTCAGATTGTAACAAACATTAAAATCTGATTAACAAATCTTAAATGAAATATAAATCAGAAAATAAAAACGGTAAAGGTCGCATCTGTTACTTTTTATTTTCTGTCTCTTTTAATGTTTCATATTTCGTTTGAGATTTGTTAATATTATCTTCAAAGATTAAATATTACAATTAAATGAAACACTCAAACGTTGTTTAACCACATTTATTTTTCACGCCTAACGGTTGCGGAACAACCGTTACATCGTCAGGGCAAGTATATATTAAGGTATTGGGGAGGGGAAGGAGAAGGTGAAAAGTAAGGTGGGGAAATACCTGGCTATTCAGATCTGCTCATCAAACACGGCTAAAAGCCATTTCAAGCAACGTTTCAATTCTGAAAGGTGGTCTTTCACCAGGCCGATATTGAGAGTATCTTCCACTCTGGAACGTGCCCAAATATACTATATGTTGTTTTATAAATCAATTAATTGTGAAACAGCACAAGATAATTAAATAAAATTTACTTTCGCACACCGGGATTTGAACCCGCGACCTTCGGATTCGTAGTCGAGAGCCTCACCCCTCGACCATGGAGGCCGTCAAGAAGTTCATAAGCTGTAATAAGTAATTCCAATCAAATTTAATATTCAAATCTTGATTCAAGCATAGTGGAGATGCAAAGCTTCAAAGTTCAAAATGAATAAAACTAGTTGAACAATTTTCTTGCAGCCCTCATAAAAATCAATGTATGTTATGAAAACTCCATTCGTCAAAAGGAACACTTCTTTAATCGGGCCAAACGCGCGAGGGTCTATTTCAGATGGACGAATAATGCGAAGTGGCGTCTATCGACCGTGATTTGATGATTTCATAAGATTTTACTCTGCCAAAAACATATTTTCGGCCATCTTATCTTGTGATTCGAACGTTTGTGCACCGGGTCGTAAAACAAACCTCGCGATCCTTCATTTTACACTGCGGCAGGAATGTGTTTGCTAATGGTTATTGCTTTTCCTATTTTATGGTTAGTTTTACTCGGCCGCGTTAATCTATCAAGCCCGGGCTAATACGCGCTCACTTCCTGAACATTAAATAGCTAATCGACTGTGAGCCGAGTACTCTAACGGCGTCCTACATCAAAAACATAAATCAAACAGCAACACGCACGCGGCAAATATACTAGACCACCAACACGTGTTTTGACAATTGTGTATTGAATAAGTCTTCCCCTTTTGATGATTTGTGAAAATTTATAGCATAAACACGGCTTTTTTGTTTCGATGCGGATGTTGCAACTGCTCTCAAAACGTCACATTGCTGCGTTTCCCATATAAATAAAAGTTCACGGATAATTTTCTACGACGCGTGGCAAATGGTATTTTTACAATAAACATAACAAACATATAACGCTGCATTATTGATTGCAGATAAAGCATAAGCACAATGGGTGTCCGCGATAGAGTTTTGACAGGAAGAACGTGAGACTAATCAAGTGGAAGCTATTACGGCTATTTGCGTGGAGAGCGCACGATCTGCTTGTTAGAGCAGTCAATGGGTCGCGTGTCACTGTCAATTTTATTGCACATTTGTGTTGATTGTGATTTATTTCGAGTAATGCACTTTTTAAACATTGTATGCATATGTCTACATACAAAATATACTAATATACTTGATTGCGATTTTACATTCTTACGAGTAATTGTGATAATCGGTTAAGTTTCATCTGCAATATAAAACCTGCGATCGTAAAACTGAGATCTTTATTGCAATGGGTTACAAGGGAGCTATCAGCGGTATGCATATATATTGGCTCATTCTGCAAATATGGTAGTCGAATGTATATTTCAAACTCATTAACAGAAATAGCTGTTTATAACTACGCATCATTCTGAATGACTTATTTCAAGTTCAACTGCCGATATCTCAAAATACGAAACTATTAATACCGGCAAAAGATTTTTTCTTTCATTTAAAAAATCGTTACACGAAAATATCCGCCGTGATATATGATAACTGTTGTGAAATAGTTAGCAAATATGCTAAGAGGCGTTAAACATAATTTAAAGCATGCGGCGACTCGACTACACCTCCGGGTGATAAATTTGTCTTCCGCGACATCCAGCCAGCTCAGAAACACTAAATTTATCAGCGCGGCAACGCACAGGGGTGGAGTAGGAGGCAATCGTTAAATTTCTGATAACGTTTTTCAAAGATGGCGGTGTTTGGGTGCGGATTTTAAATTTAGTTTCTCTTGACGGAACTAAACCAAACCACCTAGATATAAAGGTGTTGTTGACCTGTTAATGTGCATGGTGTTGTGGGTCTCTTTATTCACATAAACATACATTCTATTGGTTTTCATTAGTAACTACTCATTAGGTGAAAAACAATATTTTTAGATTTAGATACCGTGAGATAGTGTATTTGCGGTAAACTGTTCTAATGCGGTATTTCATTTATTTCAATGTACGAGTAGGTGCATTTATCCGTGGAAAGAGGTGCATGGATCAGGTTTCTCGTTGCGGATGCTGACAGAGAAGTATCTGGAAAAAACCACAAAACTTTTATCTGCCTTTGAAGGTCTATAGCATAGTTGACGGAAAAAAGTTATGGAAGGTATTGTCCAAGTATGGGGTGAATACGAATCTTATACAGGCAATCGCGTCTCTGTACGAAGGAAGCGTTGCATGTGTTAGGGTGAATGGTGATTTTATTGGGTGATCTGACATCACAAAAGGTGTTATGGCTGCGTAATGTCACCGTGGGTATTCAATATGTACGTCGATGTATGTAAAAAATTAAAGATTTGGGCTTTCGGCGTTTCGCCGCAGGGGTAGGCAGAAAGGACGGACTGCCAAACAACTCGATTTTGGCATACACTTTATTTATTCACATTCATACATCGTATCATACATTCTCTTCTATTATTCACTTGATCGTGGTATGTCTTCCTCGGGCGTCCCGGCTTCTTCTTCCATTCACATTCGCGTCATATATTCTTCTTACACTCCTTTCTTCCCTTTATTCTCTCCACATGCCCAAACCATCTAAACGTCCCTTTCTTAATCTTATTCATTACGTTTACATCAGCCTTGCATTCTTTACGAATCTATTTTAAAACACCTCGTTTAATCTGTATTTCCGAATAGCTAAGTTCTTTTGAGGGAATTTAACAAAGGTAACTTATATCTTACTAAAATTATAATTATAGTTACAATTTTTAAATATTTAATCCACAATATTTAAACATTATACTGTGACGATTCATACCTCTCTACCCTTTTATAATATAACAAGGGGTAGCAATTAAATTTATCGGCAGAGTGGCATATAAAATGCACGCTTGGAATGTATTTATTAATATGTGCAGATTTAGTTGAGGCCCGAGTCACAAGACACGGCTCTCCGCACATAACACGCGCGTAGGATCGGGAGATTTATTTGTCACACAGACAACTCAGCGTCGCATGTCGCAGGGCTTATGAACCTACCTTCGAGCTTCGAGCTTCGAACAGTCGCAGAGCTGGCGAGTGGTGAGTTTACATTAAATTGGAGTTTATTTCATCGCATTTATTTTTATTCATTCCATACAATGATAATAAATGCATAGACTTGCAATGCGATTGCAAAAGAAAACTTTGAAACAATTATCTGATCACACTATGCCCTCACTATAAAAAAAACGAATGTTCAAAGTATTGTCCATGGGAAGCTACGACATTTGTCCATCTTTCTGGCAGTTTGTGGATATTTTACTACTGTTTTTTTTTCAGAACCCATCCTCTTTAATGATATACTTTTTTTTTTATATTTTCACAGTTTAATAATTTTAAGTGATAGTAATTATTTAAGCAATAATGGATTAATTAATAACTAATAATAATACTGTACCTTCTACGAAACGTTCTCATTTATGTTCTCTGCACAAACAGTAGTTATAAGTTATAAGTCTTAGTTGTAAGTCACTCGTTATAAGTCCCAGTAGTTAGTTGCTAGCCATAAGTCTTAGTTTTAGGTTACTAGTTATAAATCTTAGTTTTAAGACACTAGTAATAAATCTTAGCTCTAAGTTAATATATATAAGTTATTTGTTAGATAAATTAAGTTGTAAAGCGCCCCTGAGATGCTTTTTCCGCGAAAACGGCGCTATAGAAATAATGCAATTATTACTTTTGTTATTAAACAATTGTCGGGGCTGCGGATGCATGGCAGAATTACGCACAATTTCATACACAGTTAATTAAGCAATAAAGCCTCATTCGGAAGGCAGTCAAATGTTTCGCTGTGAGACTTTTATAGCGCGGTAGTTGGCGCCCGGCCATTCGCACGAGCGAGCGAACACATTTTGCAACAAGCAAGCAGCCTCTCAGTTGAACTTAAAATTTTCAGAATGCACGACCCTTAGTAATAGTGGCGTTTTTTTTAATGACGTGCGTTTAAGTTTTTCACGAACAACTGTGACTATAATATAGTTACTAGATTTAGTAATGCTAGTATCGGTTAGCATAAATGGGTAGGTACCTATGAAAAGTGGCCAAATTAAAGACCTTGTTTTTTGGCAGATTGAGATTGAGGAATTTTCATGGATGCAGGATATTGTGTCTATGCAAAGGACTTTAATCTTAGTCTGATCTAAATCTAGACTTGGCCATTTTTTGTTGTATGCTCACGATATATAATATGGTATTAAAAATAATAATAATAATAACAGTAATAATTGAATTACTTCCATAGCGCCATTTTCGTCGAAAAAATCTCTAAATCTAAATCACCACCCAAGGTGGCTAATTTATATAACATATCACTTAGACGTATAACTAATACCTTACACTTTATCAATGGCTAAGTAAATAAGATTTATAACTATTGACTTACAGCTAAGACTTACAGCTAGCGATTAACTACTAAGACTTATAACTAGTGATTTACATCTATGACTTATAGCTAGTGACTTACAATTAAAAGTCATTGCTAGTGACTAGTGCCTATCATAATGTGGTCATACTTGACAAGTATGCACGAGGTGAAGACTTACTTATGTAATTTTAACATAATAAAATATGCTTTCTTGAATTATGGCGTTACTGTCGTACCTCAACGAATATCAATTCTATCGACTTGAGAGTGGTGTCATTCGATTTAGCACTGATGAAACCATAGTAAATGATACCTCACTCGACCTAACTGCAAAACATGAATTTTTCAAAAAACAAAACCCCTCTCCTTCCCCTACTTCCACCACTTTAATTTAAGATTAATTCTACTCCCAAGATGAACGTATGATCAAAGATTCATGAATGTAACAATTTTGTCAGATTTAAAACCCTATTTTACTGTATTACAAGCTTTGGGCATGCGTATGGCGAATTTTTCGCAAGTTTGCCCTGCATCCACGCAAGTATTTACTTGTGTATTTAGCTCAACCATACTTGTCAAGTATGCAGTTACGTGTATGGCCGGCCTTATTGACATTGAAACTCCGATCAGATATTGTACAACGTTGTATTTGAACGTGTGGTAGACAGGTAGACACTTATACAATTAATATAATAAACGATGTATGCATAAAAAACACCAGCATTCTTTCCGTTCATGTAAAATATTGTACAAAAAAAATCGTTGGCTATCAATAACTGCATACTAATCGATTTGTGATCGAACTTAGTAACCACCGCATTGACGAATTTCATATGAAATCAACTGGAAAAAAAATTGCACGCGTTAATAGACTTCTTAGATTTTACATCTCATATGTAATTCGTTAATACTTTACACGAAATTAAAAATGCATATCATACTTTAATCTTGTATACTTTAAACTTTTACATCTCATATGTAATTCATTATTACTATACAATAAATTTTAAAAATACATCATGCTTTAAAAAGTAAAACAAAAAAACAACCGAATTTTTTTTTATTTTTTATAAATTTCCTTTATGTATTCTTTTATATTCTTTCATGTATGTGAATATTAATTTGAACTAAACATATCAATTTGACTGTCCTAAAACAGGATTTGTTCCTAGTTGGAGAGTCAAAGCCTTCATAAATATTTTTGTAAAAAAATGTGTGTTTCAAATAAATATTATTATTATAAAAATTTAAAAAAAAAGAAAAGATGAATGGAGCCGTAGTTGTTTGGATTTTGGTTTTTAGCTGGTAAATTTATGTATTATTGATACTATCAAACTGAGACTCGAATTCGAAGAACAGTATCAACCTACACCTGCAGACACTTACAAAAATTAGGCACTTATAGTTAATTATAATTAAATTTAACGCGTGGACGTTAAACTCCGCCATCCCTGGAACCCGTAGCTCCCGGTCCTGTAACTTAGCGCTAAATTTTATTAGATTTTCCATTGGAGCGGAATGAAAGTGGAGGAACTTCTCGTCGGGGTACCTCTCGCCGCTACCGGGCACCGCCGGGACTCGGGCGGAACGCTCTCATTTCATTAGTTGACCTTCCATTATTTAATTTAAAGGAATTAAAGGGGGGAACTACTCAACGTCCTTGTTCCTGGATTCCTGGGAGTTTTGGCTATTGAGCGATATAACTACGGGCAAGTACTCGTGTGTGAAGCGGACTAAACTTAAACATAATAAAATAAAGAAGTACGTTAAATACTAATGTTGTTGTTGTAAAACAGAGTAACTAACGATCTTTCGTGGGTTAAATCGCGATATTGTAAAACTCATTAACAACGACTACTTGTAACCTTTCTGCATATAGCGACTTCCCGATCATTTGTTACGATTAATTTATTTTTAACGGCGTTTGTTAGACACTACTAATTATGACATTCGCTTATAATTACTTAATCTACTGGAGTCATCAATGCCGTTGAAAACGAACTTAACCAAGCATAATCATTTATATTTCAAATAAGTGCTTCAGTTGAGGAATTCCAAAACTTTTTAGGGTGAAAGAAAACTTCTACCAATTTTAACCCTTCAAAAAATGCTATGTGTGTTTTGTATTTCATGCTTTTTAGGGACTCCCTGGCGAATATGGTTTAAATGTGTTTTTGAACGAGTGCTCCATATCCGAGAATTAATTGCGCAAACAATTTCGCGCAATAAACTTTACAAATGTGCGGTTTAAATTAAGCAACCCTTTTCCGACCACATAATATTATACGCTATGTGCTACAAGAAACAAGTAAAATGGAAACTTGAAGCAATTAACGCACGCAGCCGGGAAAGTTACCAGATGAGGAAATTCAATCTAGGAAAGGCGTCGGTGCATTTTCCGCTCTCCACTAATGAGCGTTTAAATTGACTAAGTTGACAGTTAATTATAAAAGCGGCAAAGCTCCCCTAGACAAAAGGCTCGGGGTCCTAGCTTTTCTGCATATTTCAGAACTTCGAACGTGAAGCTTCTGCGCTCTACGATCCGTTGAAGGTTTATCAGGTTTCTAAAGAATGAAGAACGTTTAAAGCCCTTTAAGGCAAAGGAATTTTTCAATCGATGGATGAGGTTGACGACTGTGTATATCAAATAAGTGATATTTTTTGCGCTTAGATCAAATCCTTAAAAGGTACGACGACATTTGCTTTGCGGGTAAGTAGGTACGAGATATTAACTTTTATTACGAAAATGTAGAGCGTTATCTTTCTGCCGTCAATAATCCATAATCAAAAGTATAAAGTCTCGGGAATCACCAGATATAGGTCTTATATTACTACACTCAAGAAATGCAAAATACGCTTTTTCAATATTATAATAAATTATTCAAGCTTATCAATTTAATTACAAATTCCCATATTTCATTGAAAGTATTTTTGGTAATTGTTATATTGAAATATTACGATATCGATAAAACGCTGGAAAATAATAATTTCTCTCTCTAAGGTAAGGTAGATCAGTGTTGTAGAGGAATGTTGTTCAAATAAGACAGAGGTCCTGGGCTAGATTCCCAGATGCGACTGATACCTTTTTAATTTCTGTGTCTTTTTATGCTTCATATTTCTTTTTAATTTCAATAAAATATATATATTTTTTGAATCAATATAGTAGGAATGCAATAAAAATGATATGGCAACAATGGCGAGGATATGATAAATCACAGGTCTGACAGAACGCTTTCCGCTGCCAACAGGTTTGTAATGGCGATGATGGGTAAATGAGGAATGTCCGGAGTCCTGGTCCTCCATCACGAGTCCAGTTTATTGCCGCTGATATGTCCTGACAGCCACAATTGTCGCCTCGTTATTTACTGGCGATTTCAAGAACTCGGATGCCGGAGAGACTCGTTCACTCATGTCGGAAGAATTAATGCTGCGTTTGTACGCACATTCTATTATGTTCAAAATAATATACTCGTATAAAGAAAGGTTATACATATTTCAAATAAACCTCCATATTTATGCACAGTTTTACTATTTTTCAAATCTTATTTTATATAATTGAGTGATGGAAAAGTAATTTTATGTCAATTGTGTAACCTGGAAACGCTTGTATTTCATTTAAAAAATACATGAATATAATATATTAGTATCAAAAAACATAATACACGTGTTTTTTCTGTTTTCAATGAGATTATAATCACATTAAAATATTATAAAACACGTGGAAAACAAACAAGTGTTAATACAACTACTTATTTCATTACAATTCTGTCCGTGTCCTGTGTTTCATTGTCTGTAATGTATTGTTACATTGTTAGTTTTATTTCATGGGGATGTTACTTCACATTGTTTTCATGAACAATTTTTCAGAACATGTTCGAGACCAAGTTGCAGGAAAAAAAACCAATGACATGTTCACAGTATCTCCCCTTACTTATAATCGCGATAATTTTCAAAGTACTTATATTAAGGTTTTCTGTGACTATTGACTGACCGTTTTATTAATGAGAAAAAGTTATTTTTATACATGACACGTATTACGTATCGAAATCCCACGACCCGGTTCGTAATTAAATTTACATTGAATATTATTAAATATTACTAATAGATCCAATAGATCATATATGCAATATACTCGACTAGCTCAATCCCAGGACATATATCGTGTTCTCAGTTCGTTTAGGGACACTTTAAGAAACCACCACTTCCAGAATATATAAATATAAACACGTACATATAGGTAAAAGGCAGGAATAAGAAATTCAATAAAACAATTAGCTTTTGCTACAAAAAAATACCTTGCGAAAAGGCCTATATTGAATAGCAATGACTCTAAGCTCTATGAAAAGCTATAAATCTCTCTGCGGATGCATTTAGCACATTAAAGGTTAGAATGAAATTTGACTAAATTTAGAATATTTCTGTAGTAGCAAAGGGAAAGAATAAATTGGAACGAAAATAGGTAGAATACCCGATAGGCGTTTTTGCAGACTTCTGGTGAGGATAGGAACAACCGCTCTCAACCAGCCCCAAAACTAAAGTGAGTCCTTCATTCCATCGCCCGAGCCGACCCCGGGGCTCGGGCTGGTCGATCCCGCCCCTACCGAGCGCAATAACAACTAATAGTTCCTGCTTTTAAAATAATACGGGGGTAGTTTGTTAAACTTTCTTGTTATTGACCTGCTTCATAACACACGTTACTTTTTCCTTTTCCAGGATGAAAAAATTGAAAGCATAGGTAGGTATAAGTTTCGATGAAGCAAAGCATCTCAAAAATCTCCACTGGCTCAAATGTCCTGAAAGAATCCAGTTCAAGCTCTGCTGGATGGTATTTAAGTCACTTAACGGAATGGCTCCGGCTTACTTATCAGAACTGTGTATTCCCGAAAATACCAACTCACGACAGTCCACCCTTAGGTCAACAGCGTCATCAGCTATCGGCAGGTTGAAGGAACCAAAGCGCACACCTAATACTAAGTTCGGTGATCGTGCTTTCGGAGTGTCAGGACCTAAAGCCTGGAATGAACTACCGCATGACTTAAGAATTATCAAAGACTCAACAGAATTCAGAAGTAAACTTAAAACACATCTTTTCAGACAATCGTATCCATAAATTCACCTGTAAATTGCTTAGCTAGGCTGGCCGGTTAGCACTTACCTAAAGTCATTAAATAAAATAAAAATATAATTAAAAATTCACGCATCGGTGCGCAAATGCGTCCACAGCCCGCAACACTGTAAACATCCAAAGTGTAAAATAAAAAAATAAAAAATAAATAAATAAAAACGTTAATATTTATTAAAAGCTTCTTACGCCGAGAGTAAAGTAATTTTATAGATATTTTCGAGTCCTAAAATTCATTTTATGAATACTTTTCAGTCCTAAAAATTAATACCAATAATTCAATAAATATCAACTCTTCTTGTGCCACCGATCATCTAATAAATGTAACATCAATAGAAAAGGAGAAACAAATAACCATGTAAAACTATCATCTCTATAATTAAATTTTTTCTAAAACTGTGTTCATCTGAAGCGACCTGCCAGGTAAGTATGTTTTTCTGTATCTGTCTGTACATAATTAGTTAAGAAATATTTGTACAGCGCCCTTGAGGTGATTTTTCACAAAAACGGCGCTATACAAGTCATCCAACTATTATTATTATTAATGTCATTGGGTCTCAAAAATGACAAAAAGTAGGTACAGGGAATAATTAAATGATATTTTTGTTATTATTAAAGAGAAATGTCAATTTATTTTTTAAATATTTATGGTACATAATTTAACAAATTCTCGATTGTAGGGTCTGAGAAAATAATCAGTTCAATATTTATTCAAAACACTGACATCAAGAAAAGGATCAGGTCCCCTAGCATAGAACATCGATAAAGGTTTTATCGACTTGTCATCGTTCCAGAGCAAGACTGCAGATCACCAACGACCAAAGAACAGTTCACGTAAACAAAAATAAGCATATTTAGTCGATGTGAACTATTTTTTATTGTTACAACGATCTGCAGTCATGGTCGTACACAAGTCAAAACCCATGACATCTGTTTGGTATTAAAAATACCAGTAATTGCAGGGAAGTGGCGCCAAACTGAATACCTACGGCTCCGAAAACATCTCCATCAAATTGTCACATCATTCCTCTCCACCCCCTTTCTCACATCCTCCCATGTTACTCACTTCCCAAATTAACGTCACATTCATCCCAGGAATCTTCTTTTTACTGCCAGCGAATTCCGTTACGACAGTAAATTTCCCAAACGTCGGCAGATGCTTTCCATGACCTAACACGGATAGTTATTCGCGCAAAAACGATTTTCATGGACTAAATTTGTTAAGTTTGCACAGATTAGGCAACGAATATTCCAATATCGATCACGCTGACGGTCTATTATCATATAAAAGATGCTTAAAACAAAAGTTGTCTAATCTGTAGTTAATCTGTAATCTATCGAAATTATTATTTTTGTTTCTGAATCTTATTACTTTCTTTTTATTTATTACGCTATCTAATATACTTATTTTCAAATATTTATATGCTTTGGGATCTAAGCTAATTCCTTTCTATCTGATATAATAGAAAAAATCAGAGAGCAAATTTGTTGTTGTACTTGTAATAAAATGTTCATAAATTGTTCAAATCACTGTAATGTAAAAGCCATTTTTATGGCGTATATATATGTATAAATAAATAAATAAATAATAAAAAAATGGAGAATCGTTTTAAAAATGTTCTAAATTGTTTTCAGGGTAATTGAGGAGTTTTAAATGATGAACGTTTAGACGTTAATCCTAAGTTAAAAGGTTTTATTTAAAACAGAATAATTAGATATTTGTTGATGACAATTTATGTTTTTTTTATAATGAAATTTTTCATTCGATATTATCTCTTCCGAAGAAAGACGGGGTGAAACCAGGGCAATAACCCGAAGTATTTGACTAACCAGGAAGATTCTCTACCAATTAAACTAGCCCAGTAATTCAGGTGTGAACCATTCAGCACTTGCATTTGCAATAGCATTGCCTTGATCGCATAAATAAAACACGTAGTATTTAATTGCGAGACACAAAGGTGTACGAAAAACGAATAATGTAAATTATTACACACCATTAGCATGCCGGGGTGAGAAATGAACAGAGTGGTTCAATATATAGAGCTAAGAAGGGTCTTCAATTGTTTAAATTAATTGCTTCAAAATAATTAATTAGATTCTTTAGTTAGGTACTTTATCTTGCATGGATTTTAAAAAATCGTTACCGTCTTTGAACATGATATTTCTTAATGTTTTATTGTGTCCTTTGTGCAGGTACGAACCTTCATTATTTATGTATACCTTTATATTATAATTTTTGTCTGTAAGTAATTTTTCACAGCAAAACATACCTATTTTTTATCAACTTCTTAAATCAATTTTTTTTATACTCTTTTATAGAAATGTCAACTGCCAACAACTAAGTTGCTAAGCCGAAAGGGAAGCCGGATAAGTAAGAGCAGTTAAGCCTCATCAAGTGCATTATCTATGACAGATGACACTCAATTCCCACACCATGAATTACCGACACTTAGTGCTGTGTTCACTGTAAAGTACTGGAACAAAAGAGACCTAAACCCTTCCTAATCCAATTCTGAACACTGTTCCGGTTCACTTGTAATTTGGTAAGTTTTGGGAAGTAGGTAGATATGTGTACAAAATTCGGAATCAGGAAAGCTGCTTCTTCACAGGTTATATTCAGATGTTTTATAATGATTAGATATCGGTTTATATACATTTGCAAATTTGGGTTTTTGGGTCGTTCACAGTGTAGTGCAGTCCATAAAGTCTGAAAAGCTGTGCATACCCCAATAAAACGAACCATTAAAGCAAATTAAAGAATTTATGCAAAAAAAATATTTTCTATAATAATAATAATAATAATAGTTGGATGACTTGTATAGCGCCGTTTTTGTGAAAAATCACCTTCTATGTGTTCATTGTTTGTATATGACAATTTTAGACATTTTAGTAATATAACTTAATTTATTATTTTTAAATATTGAACGCACAATTCATATCTGAAGTTAAAGAACTACACACAGCCTACCTTAGGTCTAAGAGCAATGCACGCCACTGGTTATCAGTGCATATAATTCATATTTGAGTTTATTATTATTTATTGGAAAACTCGTTGTTGCTACCCGGCTTCAACCGAGCAACACTTTCTAACGAATATTTATTTTTCATGGAATAATTGGAAAATACCGTTGGTACAAACAATAGGTTTAACTTATTTTTCACCATTAAATAAATATTACTAAATTGAATGGCTCATTATAAAAAAAACGGCGATAAGGAATTGAAAACAATCTAATTTAATGACAGTAGAGCTCTTACTCCCTATTGTTCAGATTTTTATCTTCAACGTGTGTACTAATTCGTTATCGAGTGTATGTTCACTCAGGTGAAAACTTTTGAAACAAAAACTTAATATCATTTTAATATTAATGCAAAAGTTGTATAATACACAAGTAAAAGATTCCCTCCGTGTGAATTATTTTCATAATTAGTACTCGTAGTATATTCGCGTTTGGCAAAAGCATTTTAGCGGCACTTCGTCTTAATGAAGTCTGTTCGAAGTTCCATAGAGACTGCCACCTGCCACCTGCCACCCTTTAATTCCATTTCCCTTCCCGTCGATGTAATGATAATGCACTGACTTCGGCATAAACTAGAACCTGCGCGTACACAGTGAGCGGTTCCAGAATGCTTGTTGTTAGCATCGATGCTAGCGAGAGACTTACCTCATTCCATTCGCTTTATTTTACCTTAATATATAATCGTGCCATTTCCACACAGGGGATGAGCCGCAACTCAACTCCATCTTGGCACACTCCTTGCTTCATTCCCATTTATACATCGCACAGGAGTCCCAACTGTCTGGAGCCAGTGAGACTATGGCATTACCAATTGGGGAATGTTGTGATGTTGAAGGTATTGGAGAGGAGAAGAAGAAGGGGAAAAGGGAGGTGGGTAAATACCTAGCCATTCAGATCTGGTCACCAAACACGGCTAAAAGCCATTTCAAGCAACATTTCAATTCTGAATGGTGGTCATTCACCAGGGCGATACTGAGAGTATCTTCCACTCTGGAACGTGCGCAAATATATAATATAAATATATATTGTTTACTTTTCTGTTTAGAGTATTTTATTCACTTGACAGTGTCACCTCTTCCGGAAGCGTCTGCGACTTCTTATTCCATTCCCTTTTACGTCTCATTCTACTGACACTTCTCTCTCCGCCCATTCATTCTACATTTTCGAAGCATCTAAGTGTACCCTTTTGAAACTTGATCACATTACGTTTACAAACCATCGAAATAAAACCTATTATACGTTTAAAGCTCAAGAAACTTATGAAAATACAATATATTATTGTAACACCAACATACTCGTATACATACACTAACATAGCTTTTATAAGTTTCTTGAAGGACTCGAGCTTTAAACTCACAATAACAATTTATTCCATTTCATATTCTGTATGTATACCCACCAACAAACAATTTATCTCAATATTTAAAAAGCATTACGTGCTAAAGGCGTTCTTTTTTCTAGAATATTTAAATTAGCATCATTTGTGAGCGCGTATCACGTTTCTTTTACCCTTAAATGCATACTTCCGGAGTTCAGAGAGCTTCAAGCCATGCAAGTAAAATAATGTATATGGAATCGATCGTCGAAAGCTCTCCCACCCACCCACAAACCAATCAAGACTGCATCTTTTACGATGCTCGTGTTCAGAATATAATGTTTCCAATAAAAACGCTTAGTTTATTATTTAAACCCCCTGATGCACAATAAAATCCATTAACTAAGTTGAAAGACACTACGCGGCAGTCCCTTCACTTATCCCTTACATTATATATAGGGGAAGGAACAGTGACGTCACACTTAAATATAACATCGTGTTCTTGAGTGAGGGTGTCTCCATTCCTCCCGCCACCCACACTACCCGGGTAATGTACCCCGTAATGCCAAGTCGTTGGGACAAACGGGACAAACTGTCGTCATGATAGTCATTATTACGGGGTCTGGCTGCCGTGACACACTTTCTAAGAGTAATTGTTATGTAATTGTAATTGCGGAACCCTTCCCAATGAGCCTCCCAAGACCCAAATCGGTTTCGGAGTACAATCTTCGTAGCAGAGCTTTTAGTTTGGCGAAGTTCGTTGTGGTGATCCAATTTTGAAAACATTTGAACAGGGCTAACAAAATTTAACTCAGATTTGAGAAGTAACTAAGGTAGTTTAGCTTCTTTTTAGATAGTTAGCTTCTTTTTTTTTCAATTAAACATGTATGAAAACTTAGACCAAGCCGTAATTAATTTTGATAATCTAACTGCATCTCTTTATATGGTCTATAAATAATGTGTAATGATAGTGTCCAGAAAAAAATAAAAATTAATTAATATAGGAATAATGTAAGAATAGGAAGTAAGATTTGTACAGCGCCCTTGAGGTGATTTTTCACAAAAACGGCGCTATAAAAATCATCCGATTATTATTATTATTATTATTATTAGGTATCCTCCATTACTTCTCTTTTCAAATACAACAAATCAAAGTATGGAGTTTTAGAAAATAACATTGAATTTAATATATTTGGCTGATTCGAAGTAGACTTTGATGGTGGACTAAGTAATTTTATGAAATTAGTTTTGATAATGAATGCTTTTTCAAAACATCAAAGAAGTCCAAATATATAAAATATTTGAAAAATACGACATGAGTAATTAAAAAACAGCAAAAAAAATTATCTACTAAATACTCAAAGTAAAACTAAAAGTTCAAATATCGTTTTTAAACAATCTTATGACAGATAGCATATAACATATGCTGTATGATAGACATGTATGGATATTTTTCGTAAGAGATAAATTACTGTTTTTGTAGAAAGCAATTACTTTGTGGTTTGTCATATTATTTTTTAAATGAAACAAACATTTTGTGTTCAACCACTAATTTATTTTTAATTCTTCACCAACCGCCTGCACTTTTTGACGGCCTCCATGGTCGGGGGGTAAGTCTCTCGACTACGAATCCGAAGGTCGGGGGGTTCAAATCCCGGCGTGCACAAGTAAATTTTATTTAATTAATTTGTGTTGTTTCACAATTAATGCATTTAAAAATAATATATAGAATATTTGCGCACGTTCCAGAGTGGAAGATACTCTCACTATCGCCCTGGTGAAAGACCACCATTCAGAATTGAAATGACTTTTAGCCGTGTTTGGTGACCAGATCTGAATAGCCAGGTATTCCTCACCTTCCTCTTCTCTTCCTCCTTCCCCGCCCCAATCCCTTAAGCTTCACAACATTCCCCAATTGGGAATGCCATAGTCTTACTGGCTCCAGACGGTTGGGAGCAGTTGGGACTCTTGTGCGGTATTCATGTAAAATAAAAAAAAACGGTTTCGTTTATCCCAGGCTTCGTCGGTGTAAAATTAAAAACTAAACAAAAATACATAGAGTGCACTTATATATAGTTGAGACATAAAAAAAATGATAAGACATTTTAAAATGATAAGATATTTTAAAATGATAAGATATTTTAAAATGATAAGATATTTTGTCTCCCTCTTACTAATTTTTTTTTGTTATATCATACCTAAGCTCACTCTATGTATTTTTGTTTAGTTTTCAATTTTACCCTGATGAAGCTTGTGATAAGCGAAGCCAGTTGGTAATGAATTTAAAGTAAATTAACAGTTAAAAACAAGGTATAAACATAAATATAAAAAATAAATTACAGTTATTTTATTATTCCCTCAAACAAACATTATTTTGACTTGTGTCATTATTTGTGTTCACTTTGTTATTTATTGAA
This sequence comes from Halesus radiatus, assembly GCA_022606495.2. NCBI lineage: Eukaryota > Metazoa > Arthropoda > Insecta > Trichoptera > Limnephilidae > Halesus > Halesus radiatus. The sequence goes on along the minus strand of JAHDVE020000572.1, from coordinate 20,471 downwards.
GTAGATCAAAGAGTAGGGATGAACGCAATTTGTTGGGCTAGTTGATGCATAGACGACAGAATGTCATGGTATAACTTCAATGGTTCGTAGGAAATTGGGCCAGGGGTGAACCCACTTCCCAAGTCACGCCCCGAGGAAATTACACATTTTCCGGTTCTTGCTGTAATTTTATACCGACGGATGTGTCTGGGTTTCAGGAATACCAACTTATTCACGTTATATTTTGTATACCATCAAATTATTATAAATCCATCTTCAAAACACTATACCTACAATTCATATGAGCATCCAACATATTTTTAACTATTAACTTATTACTATTTACTTATTATTATTTACTTATTATTTTTTACCTACCTATTATTATTCAGTTATTACTTAATATTTATTAATATTATTATTTATTTATTATTATTTACATATTATTATTTTCTTATTATTATTTACTTATTATTTACATATTATTATGTACTCACTACTTCTTGTTAACAAAATATATTCGCTCTATGATTGTGGCTAATTGGAGCACAGATACTATGTGATAGTTATTTGGGTTACAATGAAATTATTATTGTGGTAATCTGTAAAAGTACGGCCCAAGTTAAAGATTTGCTGTAGATTTTATAGTTTGAATAACTTTGGTGTGATTTGTAAGTTTTTTTTATAAATATATCGTTTCACTAAAATTGTAAAGTCGCAAAAATGAGTGGCAAATATTTTTGTTTTTTAAATTTAAAAATAAATAAATAAATGAAAAATACGGCCTACCTATATTAAGGAAATGCGAGTGCCTTGCATCATTATTTACCAAACTATTCAGTGGCGTCATGATTCAAGATAGCTATGTAGGTATTTAGTTATGGTTGTTTAATACCTAAAAGTTTTCAAAATGTGTACTTGAAGCGAGTTGAGGGCCATGCATTTGAAAAATATTAATAAATATAACACAGCTTGATATACTTATCTCTGCAGGCGGTCAATATAGGAATTAACTTTTTTTTCACATCCATATTTTTTTAGTAACCACTAACACTACACTAGCAACCTTTCCTTCTGCCGAAATAATTATGTCGATCTGTACGTACTTAAATTTTTTTTTTGTGGTATTTTACAACATTCAAAATATTAAAAATCAACCAGTAGCAACCCATATCAATTGATATCGCGCAAGAGTCCTAACTACTCCCAACCGTCAAGTGAAGCCAGTGGGATTATGGCATCCCCAACCGGGATATGTTATGAAGCTGAAGGTAGTGAGGAGAGGAAATAGACGGGGAAGGGAAGGTGGGGAACTATCTGGTTATTCAAATCTGGTCACTAAACACGGCTAAAGCCATTTTAAGTAACTTTTCAATTTGTGTTTACTAGATAAGATTTCGCCGGATAACACAGTTCGTTTTCTTGGGACGTAATCCTGCACACCTTCACAGTCTTTTGTACTGCACGCCACTGACTGATAAACGTGTTAAAAATCATAATACAAAATATATGCATGATATAACATACCTACAACAATGTACATTGTAGGTGCATGAGATAATGCAGAACATATATTGAATTTGTCAAAAAAACACTACAAATACAGTCAGCAAACATATTATCTCTATGGTTTTATTTTCAACATCACACGTATCCACCATTTCTCAAAAGGAAATAATTTTACTAGATTTGCATGCACAACCAGTAAAAACGCAATAAATTTTATAGTAACGCATAAAAAACCTCCATCATACAACCGCGTTAATAATATTTCCATGAACATAGTCTCAGTAGTCGGAAGCATGCCACAAACACGTCAAATGTGAATATAAAAATTGATCCACAAAACTTGCCTTGATGCGTCACTAAAGGGGGGTGCCACAAGGTAGCTTTATGGGACTCCTGTTATTCCTACATAACTCCTAACTGAATTATGTTGGATCACGCCTACGATTTTGCGAAGCCGTATTATTTTTGTACTTATACATGATTTGGTTTCCATAAATTGCACAAATGCGTATGACTCACGATCACGGTTTTCCCCAAATAGAGCCATTATCATTCGGGGTGACATGTGACACGAATACATATTTGATGACGGGTTTTAATAATGCCATACAGAAACCGCATTTTTTCACTTTTTTATTTTATTTAACTAGCTGTACCCTACGTGGAGCGTATCTATCTTAACTGTGGTGCAGAATGTCTATTTGTTTGTAGCAGCAAAACTTTTCAACAGTGAACACTTGCGTCATGAAATTTGAACAGATTTTATTTATTTTTATGGTTCTTCTAGCAGTCGTTTTTTGGTTGAATTAAGTATCTACTAAGTATAAATTTTAGGCGCAAGCGTGTTTACGATACATTACGACCGGTCAGTGGCTCAATTGGCAGCGCATCAGGGTCCCACCCAGGTGTCGTGAGTTCAATTGCAAATGCAAAGTCACGGCATCATGGCACGAGCAACTCATTTTGCTTACTGTGATGGTAGTAGGAATTTTTCAAATATTGTCAGGTGTTCATAACCCGGAAATGTTTGTCTTTCTTTAAAATATTAAAAAAAAAAAAAACTTTTTTCAGTGTTAATATTAGACGAAAAATAAAACTGTTATAACCTTAACTGTGAAGAAGAAAATCTCCTTGTTTCAACATAACCCTCGGGCAGTGGTTCATGACATTTGGACAGCTTTTCCATGTGATTTTTTTTTTTTTTTCAACTCTTTCTATCTATTTACGAAAAAAATTATTTCCGTGTTCAAACCACCCCAAATGTAAGAAATCTAATCGGCATTTGTGGGATCAATGTCGGCGTAATGTACTTAGGTACTTTTGCTAGTGTAATAGTAAGTAACCAGTTTCACTACTGAGTTGACATACTACAAAGGGCTCGATTGCCTTTAATATTATAGAGTTTTTTTTTAATTTGTTATCGGTTTCATCTTCAAAATATATCTTATTAACGTAAACACTGTTCTTACGAAGCAAAAAACCTTATCGATTTATATGTTTCTCGCAAAATGTCTAGAAAGATCAACGCAAGTAATTTTAGCTCATAATTTCCATCATTATCTTATGAAGTTCTGAAAATCCAATTAACTACTAAATATGAAATAAGACGAATTTTACTACAAACAAGTTTTTTTTCAAGAGCGTTGGAACTGGTATGAAGTCATTATTTTACGGTCATTCTTTTTTCCAAGGTGCACTAACAAACTAATACGAAAAGTGAAGCTACTTAATTTATAATGTGAAGATATGGTTCACAAAGTTTCAAAAAGTATCGTAGATTTATTGTCTTGAAATATTACATGATTCATATTACAAATAGTATAAGATTGACCATTTGCGGTCAAATAAAAGCACAATGAACTGAAAAATGAGAGTAATATAGATAAACCACACTGCAGCGCTTGGATTACGACACAATAATGCTAGTTCATGAATCTCTTTGATAGCTCCGCATCAATGGAACTGTTATCTAGCTGTCCCTCGCACAGTCCTGAGTCGTCCTTTAATCCACCCGTTCTTACTTCACCCCCACCCCCTGATATGGAGAAGTTTGATTACTAACACAGCTGGATGCAGGATAGTGATGAAATACGAAGCCATTTATTTTACATTTTTTCCACTATATACACGTATGTTTACTAATAATAAATAATAATAATAAATGGATTATTTCTATAGCGCCGTTTTCGTGAGAAAATCACCTCAAGGGCGCTTTACAACATAATTTATCTAACCTATGCCTTATCACTTAGACTTATATATAATAATTTACATATTAGATTAATTACTAATGGCTTACAGCTAAGATTTATAACTAGAAAATACCTAATTCAGACTTATAATTAGTGACTTACATCTAAGACTTATATAGATAGCGACTTACAACATAGACCTGTAGCTAGTGACTTAAAACTAGTGAGAGTCTTACAACTAACATATTTACATTTTAGAATAAATTATGTACAAAATGTTACTATTTGGAAAATCAGAACATAACCCTATATTGAACAGCAGTGGGGCGAGTATGTATATGATGCATTACAGCTGCATTTGTATGCCTCTGATCATTTTTGGGGATAATATAGATACTTATATATGATATTCTACATGTTAATAAAGATGGTAATGCTAGACAGTTACATATGATAAAATTTAAAAAATGTTATGAACGCCAAAAGAAGAAGGAAGTTTTTGCCTATATTAATATGATGTACATGTTTTATTGTTAGTTTTATGACATGGATGCAAAAAATGTATTGGGTGAGTTATCTGGATTTAAAGAAAAAAGTAGATATTAATGAATGAATTAATCGTCAATCATTACGCGCATGAAGAAGATTCGTCACTCAAAATTAAAACAGATTAAGGTGTTCGACTCCCACCGACATTGTATATTGGTAGGAATTTATAGGGAATTTAGTTTTGGACATGGAAAATTGAATTATAGATACACAGGAAACAATGTCATTAACAATGTGTGAATGTGTTCACGAATTTATGGAAACGAGTATCTGAACAGATGAGTTTTTAGTTTAGCTCTAAATTCTGACGGACTGGTTATGCAACGCAATCCCATAGGGAGATTATTCCATGCCTTGGGGCCAGATACTCCGAAAGCACGATCACCAAACTTAGTGCTCGGTTCGCGTTTAGGTTCTTTCATCCTTCCGACAGCAGATGATGTCGCTGATCTAAGAGTTGACTGCCTTAGACTAGTATTTTCCGGAACACATAGCTCAGAGATATAGGGTGGGGCCATTCCGTTGATAGCTTTGAATACCATCAAACACAAACCAAAGTTAACCAATAGTTTAGTTGCCTCTGTAGAAAGGTTCCGTCGGACTGACTTAAGTTGTCTTAGGTAGAAGAAACCAGTGCTAACTGTCCTGTTTATTTGACTTTTTAACGAAAAGTCCGAATCCAGATAAACTCCCAGAAGTTTGACGGTTGTTTTCGCAATTACGTCGCTGCCGGAAATAGCAATAGGTGAGTAATCTATTAAATATCGGCGTCTGTTCGTGGCTGCCCATAGAAACTCGGTCTTTGAGGGATTTAGCTTCAGTTTGTTTGAGGACATCCAGAGAGTGATTGCTTCTAGACACTCAGCTACGCGAATTTTAAGGCGGTCAATTTCATTTGGTGTACAGTAAAAATATACTTGCTGGTCATCAGCGTAACAATGAGACAGAAGTCCGAATGACTTGATTATTTTTCCGACATCATTTGTAAACAGGATAAAAAGAAGTGGACCCAAAACGGATCCTTGAGGAACTCCTGAAGAGAGTTTTGTAAATTTGGACTGTTTATTGCCAACCTTCACTGCTTGTGAGCGATTGGATAGATATGACTGCAGCCAATTTTTAATGTTTAAATGTAAACCAAATGTTACTTCTAGTCTCTTGATGAGAAAGTCATGGTCAATTGTGTCAAAAGCAGCACTCATATCTAAAAGTGAAATGAGTGCTAACTTACCTGACTCTATGGTAAGTGTTATATCTGACAGGACACGAAGTAATCCTGTTTCTGTAGAGTGGAATCTCCTATATGCTGATTGATAATCGGTAAACAATTTATTGGAGTTTATGTGGGAGGTTATTTGAAAAGCTGCAATTTTTTCTAGTATTTTTGCTACGAAAGGCAGATTTGACACAGGTCGATAATTGCCCAAATTATCCGCGTCAAGTTGTGGTTTTTTTATTATTGGGGTAACTAGTGCAGATTTTAGTTGTTCAGGGAAGTCATCTGTGTTTAGTGACTTATTAAACATGTGAACCAAGAAGGGGGCTAACAAGTTGCAACATTTCTTAAGAAGCCATGTTGGGATAGGGTCAAGAATCCATTGTTTGTTGGGAGAACTTAGAATTAACTTCCTAACTTCTTCTAGCGTTGTGGGTTTAAAATTTGATAGTATTTTATTGGGATTTGCTGTAAATATTGGCGGAGGGGCTAAAGATGTTGAGGCGCGTATGGAATCTATTTTTGCAACGAAAAACTTAGAGAAGTCATCCGGAGTAATGTTTGTAGTAATTTGGACAGGAGTATCAGCGATGACGGTTTTCATTGCGTTCCAGAGACGTAGTGGATTTTTTCGCTCAGCGTCGATTTTGTTAACCCAGTATTCGGATCTTTTAGCACTTACTATAAGAACGTCGAAAGTACTAATGCCTCCTTCGTGTCAAAACTCACTAAAGAAGTTGGAAGTAATTGCTAATTAATTATACTCCTTTTCACGCCATTTATTATTTTTTCCATTACCCACCATATTTCTTTTTTTTACACCATCAAGAGAAAAAATCACTGCATATTATTATTTGTGCAAAAGGAAGAAGGGACGAGATGAAAAGTCAACTTAATTTTAATAGTACAAAGTTATTTCTAATTTTTAATAGATTCAGTATATAAACACAATGTAATCCGTCTTCCAGAGGGTAATAAACCATCCCGAAAGTAGTTTTTAAAAACATAATAAACAGAACCGTCAGCAATAAAATAAATTTCAAATAATAAAAACAATATAAGAAAGCAGGGAACTCACTCCCGACATCCATGCTATATATACCATAGATTTAGTATTCATTGTACCAGTATGAGAATGCCCGTGATACGGTGAAACCGGTCCGGTCGAAAATAAATAAGTGGAAAAATGTTACAAAAAAGTTACAAAGTTTTTAATAAAAAAATAAAAAATTAGTATAAAGTTAGATAGTAGTATTATATATTATGTTAAAATTATGTTTCTGCAGGGGAAAAACAAATGCGTGAAAATGATGACTTGGAATTTCATTGGAGCAATGCGACCTTATCGATTCTATGGTCTATTTCATAGAACGAATGTTGAAGTCGATTCAACATTGCGGTTTGTCTATTTCTATCGGTTGTTCTATCGCATAGAAAGTCTGTTCTCACTGATCTATTTCATAGACTTTAAGAAACAGGTCATATAATAGATGAGGTGGAAGCCCAGCTTAAGATTGACGACCTCCGTGGCGGAGAGGTTAGATCCTTGGTCCCAAATTTAGAGACCGCGGGTTCACAACCACAGCACAAAAATACATTTTACTTATTTGACATATCGTCGCTGCATTTATAATATAGCTTATGTGCCGTTTCGTACATTCTGAATTGAAGACTAGATTTGCTAAAAATATTTTTTACAATTATTAGACAAGCTTTCCAGCTTAAGAAATCTATTCTTTTTAGCAAATGCAGTCTTTGCAATTATTTTTTAAAGCAGTTTTACTCGATCATCTCAGAATGTACGAAACGGCACATTAGCTATATTATATATGCAGCGACGATATGCTATTTGCAGAAATAATGAATAATCTTAACTAATTTATAAAGTACTAATAAACAATAGCTAACAACAAACAATGTAACAATAGTAAAAACATGCGCCCAAATCCCTTTCCAAATTAACAATGTTTGTATTTTTCTTTGTTCACCAACATAATGGTTATCAACAGAAAATCAAATTTTACAAAAGCTGAAGATTTAATCGAACATGTGAAAAACTTTTGTTATGGTAAATGCGGATTTTTGATTTTCTGGCTTCTAGTTTCTTGTCTTAAATATGTAAAAAGATGGGAGAAAACTTTTCATTTTGTTAATGTGATTACCGGACAGGATTCTACTACACACAATCAATTACAACATTTTTATTTCAGATACTGTAGAATGTGGAATGGAAAAAATGTAAACCTGGCTATTCATATATGACCACGTATATGAACTATAAGTCGAAAAGTTACTGAACGCAATCTCTCATTATGAATTATAAATTTACAGGAAATGTCGTAAAACAAAACACCATCGGATTGTTAATATTTCAATATTATTTATGTGTTTTCAAAATTTATGTAAGACGACCAGTCGCGACGTCACAAATCATAATTCGGTACAATTAAGAATTCGAATGGTACTGGAACATACTGCCGCGCCTATGATATCTGTGGCTGCGTCAGTCCTTTTTATGAATCAACCGGTGAGATCATCAGCATTTTGACGGCTTACATCGTCGGTACTATTCAGTATTTTCAAAAAAAAAAACTGTAATTCATGCACATTTCGTTAAAGCAGTCATGTTTATAAGAGCCAATTTCTACAAATAATGTTGCCCGTGTAGTTATACTTACTTTTATATACATTTTCTAGTCCGGTCAATATTTTTCTTTCTGAATCTACAAATCCTTAAACGTGTTGATCTTATAATTTTTACATTTTGCACATATGACGAATGTCTAATAATACCTAATGAATTTTAACTGCCCTCCTTGAAACAATCGAAATGTGAACAAAATCGTATCTCCGTAGTTATTTCATCACATATTCTGAGGACCCAATCCCAATATGGTCGAGTGGGACGAGTCCAACCCTCCGGGGTGCAGTTCCCGCCCTCGAGTTCACATCTCAATACGGTGGCGGCTCTCGTCGTCCCCGCGTACGTGTTAATCTCGCTACTGAATAAAGATGGTAAATTGAACAATTTAGTTTTTCTCTCCGTTCGTATTCCACTTCAGGAGTAATGCTATGCAACTTGGGGTGCAACTACTGCCTGCGTCTGTCTCTAGGGGCGGGGAGAACCTCCCCTAAGCAGAAAAACTATCAGAATCTAAATTATTTCACCCTTGATGTGTAACAATTTTTTATCCTCCGAATTTCTTTTCATCTAATTGTACCTTCAATTTTTTGAGTGGAATGAATCGAATGAAAGTATGCTATCGGTACCTGCTCAAAGTAGATTATTTAAGTTTTTTTTATAATTTGCTAACTACCATTACACTTTTTACTACAGGGGTGGGCAGAGAAGGTGGAACGCTAAAATCCCGTACTTTTACAATGGTTCAATTCGATTAATGCACTGAACCATGCCAGCTCTCAGACTTTTTTTTCACCTGAAAATAGATTGACGTGCAATTAATTAGGAAGGTGACATTATTTTGCCTTCAGCATTTTAACATCTTCGTTTCTTTAGCCATCGTGCAAATAAATAATATCGTTATATTGCACTATCGTGTTATTGCACGCACCGAGTTTCAGTGAGATAGGTCAATAAACATTGTTATTTGTAACTAAATAATTCATAAACTTTATTGCGTGCACCACACATGTTGTAAACACATTTATTAGAGATATTTACATGGCGATTGTATTTATATATATGATATACGAGTACAGGGTCTGTCGCAAAAGTATCGAGAGAAAAATTCCTGACTGCGCTAGAAGGGGTAACAGGATGCGCCGAGTGGTGGACATGGTAGGGGAAGTCGCAGCTACCAAACGCGCCGCTACTCAGACCTCTCCGACCAACGGTAGAGCTAGCACAGTGACCCGCGCAAAGTGTGTTTTGTCGTTGCGTCGGAAATCAAGATGCAAAATTTGATAAAGCAGCGGGCAACCATCTAATTCTGCGTTCGGCTGAAAAAAACCGGTATCGAGACCCTAGCCATGATTCGAGAAGCCTTCGGAGATGAAGTCATGTCACAGGCAAGAGTTTACGAGTGGCACAAACAATTTCAAAACGGCCGGGAATCAATTGAAGACGATGTGGGCGTTGGATGACCGTCAACTTCCAAAACTGATGACAACGTCACAAAAATGAGGAAAGTGTTACAGTCTGATCATCATCTCAGTGTCCGCTTAAGGTGGAGAGGAATAATTTATTATTCCGAAATAATGATAATATTATTACGCAATACCATAAACATGATGTTTATAAGGAGAAAAATATGAATTATAAATTTTTAAAATTTATAAAGGTTTAGCATTCATCAAAATCAAATTAGAAATATAATCTTTTTCTGACCGTTCTACGTCTGTTTTACAAAATATTTTTAAATATCGAATATCATTAAAAAATCCTTTGAACGTTTTTCTTCAACATGCGGTCATAAAAATTCCAATAAAAAAACAAATGTTGGGTGCAGTTTAAATTTTTTATGAACACTAACGTTCATGTTTTTTTAAATGCGGCTTAAAAAAGTTACGTAAAGTTTATTAAAAAAAACTCACTTGCAGATGATGGCGATTATTTTTCTTTTATTCAGAAAGGCCGGTTTATAAATCAATGAATTCTTTGGCCGTCTGGTGCTGCTAATGTTATCTGCTATGCGGTGAGAACGCGAACTAACGTTTTTTTTTAAATACGTGTCAGGAATTCATTCTTAAAATTACTTCATTCATTTTTAAACGTAAAAATTATTTATTTTCACTTGACAAAATTTGTCCCAACTTTTATATCAGTTGGTGGTCTAGTGGTTAGGATAGTGGCCTTCCAAGCGCTAGGTCAGGGCTCAATCCTCATGCATATTGCTATTTTTTTTATTAAAATATTTGACGTATGATGACGATGACGATGACATATTTATAGGAACTGTGGGTGTTTGCAAAAAAAACGTTTTCGTGCGGAAAGGTAAGGTATTGCTTTCGAAGATATAGCGATTTAAAACAAATTAAAGAAATTCGGGCGGGACCTTTATTTTCAACGGTCCGCCGGGGCAAAAAAATACCCGACTGAAGTGTGTAAAATACAATTTTTTAATAAAGGGTAAAATACAAAAAACAATCAAAGTCCTCAACTGACTAAAACCAACGCTTGATCAGCACTTATATTTTAGAAATAACACTCGCCCATCAATATCTAGAGATTTCGTTTTTTTGTTCGTTCCCTGGTACGGATATATATTTTTTTTCAGTTTTAATTCAATTAAGTTTATTGAAAATACATATATTTTTGCATTATTTTTTTTTTACTATGGCCGTTTTTTATCGCCATTTTTATGTTACGTACTTACTGTGTTTCGTAGAACTCCGTTTTATTTTTTTGACAGCTTTTTTCGACGTTCAAAACCGTTTGAAAATAGTTTTTACCGCTGAAACAGCTATCATAATAATAAAAACTAAAATACCTGCAGATTTTAATAATAACATTAATAAATTTATTTTCTTATAATTAAAAATTAAATTAAATGGAGTTTTACGAAACACAATAAGTTCGTAACATAAAAAAAGGCGAAAAAACGGCCACAGTAAAAAGAAAAATTAACATGGATGTACACTTGAGGTGATTTTTCACAAAAAACGGCAAATCATCAAATTAGAATTGACCTATTATTTTTTGTCAAGTCAAAAATTTTGTTTTTATTTCGCGACAGAAAGTTAAAGCGACGCAGCGCCACGGTGGTTATTTGAATCATTCATTCGTGTTCCCTTCGGCGAGACGTTCGTAAATTTCCGTCTAACGGTGGTTATTTGAACTATTTTCCATTTGCGTTCAGAGATTCATAGTTTGTTTTCCCAATAAAATTTACATAAACATTTACATTTTTAATTTAATTAAAATTTATACAATAGTATAAAAATATAATTTAAAAAAAAAGACATTAAGAAAGGTAAGCAATCGAACCCAGATAGTTAGAACAGAAAGCGACTCCTCTGACCACTGCACTGCCAGTTCTCATGTGAAAGGCGACAAATTTACCATTCATAACTAAAATTAACAATTTTTTTTGGAATTCGAAAATATATACCGAATATACTGACATCTTGCAAATTATCGTGAAAGGTTTTGAAGGTGGATTTAGGTCAAAATTTTCAAAGTTCGTAACATAAAAAAAGGCGAAAAAACGGCCACAGTAAAAAGAAAAATTAACATGGATGTACACTTGAGGTGATTTTTCACAAAAAACGGCAAATCATCAAATTAGAATTGACCTATTATTTTTTGTCAAGTCACAAATTTTGTTTTTATTTCGCGACAGAAAGTTAGAGCGAGCGACGCAGCGCCACGGTGGTTATTTGAATCATTCATTCGTGTTCCCTTCGGCGAGACGTTCGTAAATTTCCGTCTAACGCAGCGCCACGGTGGTTATTTGAACTATTCTCCATTTGCGTTCAGAGATTCATAGTTTGTTTTCCCAATAAAATTTACATAAACATTTACATTTTTAATTTAATTTAAATTTATACAATAGTATAAAAAAAAAAAAATAGAGAACGGAAAGGAATCGAACCCAGATAGTCCGAATAGAAAGCAACTCCTCTGACCATTACACTACCAGGTCTCATGTGAAGGTGACAAATTTACCATTCATAACTAAAATTAACAATTTTTTTTGGAATTCGAAAATATATACCGAATATACTGACATCTTGCAAATTATCGTGAAAGGTTTTGAAGGTGGATTTAGGTCAAAATTCCTACTACAAACGACTGTAGCCACTAGGGGGCGTTAATGTCGTTTCATGTCAATTTTCAAGGCTTACCATATGCCGTTAATAGCGGAGAAGTGCAACATGACAAAGAAATGGTTGCGCGAAAGGATTCGCCGTGTTCGAAAGGAGATCGCCAACACCTATTTTGCAGGAGTTCCTCGCTAAGCAATGCGTGGCGACACTGCCGGAACCGCTGTACAGTCCCGACATAGCACCATCGGACTTATTTTTGTTCCCCCTCATCAAGCGAAGCCTAAAGGGGCGCCATTTGGAGGCGTTGGATGGGGTGAAACCGCTTCGACGCAGTGCCTTAAGGAGGTTCCGTCTTCTGCCTTCCAGGGTGCCTTCCAAGACTGGAAAAAACGGTACAAAAAGTATGTATGTGTATTGACGCCCAATGGGCTTATTTTGAAGAATATAAAGTGTTTGTACGTTTATTAGCAATGAATTGTCTGAAAAAAAAATTCTCGATAGTTTTGCGACAAACCCTGTATTACGTTTGACGGTTTTATTTTAACAAAATAAATTCAAAATAAATTTATTACATTTTCTTAACATGATATAAATGACTTTAAAACAACGCTTACTTTTTCTTTAAACTTATTCATAGTCAATTACAATTATTCTTGATTTCATAACTTCTCTAAACTTCTCCACATCATCTCTCCACACACTTTCTTTATTTTTATTATTATTAGTCACACATACATTCATTAGTTAAATATTCTCACCCCACACAAAATTAATAAGATATTGTATGTACTTTAACAATGTTAATAATATGTACTTTAACAATGTTAATTTGTATATACCAACCTTATCATTTATAACAAAATGTACCGTGAAAGTCTAAATAAATTTAAAACAAGATTTTTTTGAAAATATTCTAGTTTCGCCTAAATGACACATCTGCTAAATTGACAGCACTCAAACCTCCATAAATTATTTCGGAAAATCCTTTGTCCTAACGTGGCATTATTCCATAAAACTAGATACCATTTTCTTGGACCCAGTCCTGCAGATAAATCTGATCCAAATCTGAAGATTACTTTAGGATTATGGGCGCAATAAAATTGCGGATTGAGAGCCCCGGGTAGCCATTGATCAAATCGGATTTATTCTGGCGGAAAACAGAACATCCGAATAGCCTATCTGACCTGGTTATGATGTCCTATCATATACGGGTCAGTGGTAGAGATAATCTGATTACTTTCTCAAAGAAAACCCCTCTAAATTAAATAATAAAATAAAATAAGTTTAATCCAGTATCTTAAAAAAAATATATCTACATGTTTCGAAAAACGTAGATAATTGTTCATATTTTTTAATTTAATATTAAATATTGCTGCAAAATGAATTTGCGTTTATTTAAATACTCCGTTGAATTGTACTCGTAAATAAATAGTAAGTCTTTTGTTCGTACCTACCCTTTTTTATATGAATATCGCACAAGAGTCCCAGCTGCTCTCAACCGTCTGGAGCCAGCGAGACTATGGCATCCCCAATTGGGGAATGTTGTGAGGCTGAAGGTATTGGGGAGGGGAAGGAGAAGGTGAAGAGGAAAGTGGGGAAATACTTGGCTATTCTGATCTGGTCACAAAACACGGCTAAAAGCCATTTCAAGCAACGTTTCAATTCTGAATGGTGATCTTTCACCAGGGCGATACTGAGAGTATCTTCCACTCTGGAACGTGCGTAAATATAAATATACCCTGTAGGTATACATTATTTTTTAATGTTTATAATAATTTTTTTACGAACTTAAAATAACGCTTCTCACCATCATTACTTCATCCTTAAATTGTAAATACTTTATAAGACATATTAGTATTTATAACATTAGCCCATTGCTAGCTTTTCATCGTAAATAATCAGTCAATAACTGTTCATTGTTGAAGAATGACATGCCATAATAAACCTATACCATCTGTACTATATATCTATCATTTTTATTATTTATCAAAATTACAAACTTATCCGTGCAGTCAGTCAAAATAAGGAATTTGCACTCAATTGGTACTTGTACTTCCTACAGCTACGATGCCCTTAGAAATGTTTCCAACTCTATTCCCACATACTGTCAGTGGCTTCATCTTATAAAATAATCCTGTACTTGTGAGTTTCCATCGAGAGCATCTCCCGTCTCCATTTTAGATTCCTCTTTTTTTTATAATTATTTTGATTATTGCTTACATAAAAAGGCGTTTTTAAATTATAATGATAAGCAACAATTCCATTTTTTCATAATTAGATTTTTTTGGCTCTCCATTTAATTGTTTATTATCTTTCTGTATTCTGTACAAAAGGTTTTGTTAATCACACACAGATTGTAGTATTTTTATCACAAAGTGCATCCATCTGCCTGACCATAGCAATTGTGCGGCAGTCGTATCTACCTTTCCACGTACAAGTAATATAACAATAGCGTCTATGATGCTTTCATAAATGAACTAATCGATAAAACAGTATTTGCGTGTCAGCCAACACGAGCTACAGTGGAATAATATGTAATAATGTAGTCACATTACGTTCTTAGATAAGGAACCTTAGAATTTATGTAACATTCAGCAAATCCATTGCAACTACGAATATTACAATTTACGTAAGTTTCAGCTCACCCATTGCAAAACTGTTTTACTTATCTCTACAAAGTCCGGGTTCAATGGACAAGTTTCGTGATATATCAACTCGAGCAGACTGTTAAAGCGTAACAAAGTTTCCTAGATAATGCCAACAGAAGCTAGGATTCTTGATACGGCTGGGGCAGTACGGGAAGCTGTGAGACTGCACCAGGCAACAATGCACAATGCATGTCAGTAGACAGTTATGCACCGATAAGCTAGACGTTACCGTGTGCACTTTGCAATTAATAGGAGAACAGTATTTTGCAGCCAACTAACTTACGAGAATAATAATCATTGCTGGCTGGAAGCGCTTTTCGGGCAAATGGCCAAAGGACTCGAATCAGCGCCAAGTTACATTACGCAAGGCAATTAATTTTATTCGGATTTTCTTTAGTGAGGATAAATTAAACGCAGGAAAGGAATTAATTATTCTCTGGGACCGACGCTAGAATTGGAGAAAATTTAAATTCCATTTGAAAACAGGGACTATAAGAATAAACAGGATTTATTTGGTAAGAGTGCCAAGTTGGATTCTTTCATTACATCAACATATTTCAATCCAGCCATCATTTAGATGCCACGGAAAGAAGAATAAAAACGAATGGCATTTTAAACGTTTAGTGCAAGTAGGGAGGTACTTATTTTTAAAACACTGTATGATAATGCCTTCGAAAAGCGAAACCGCTGTTACGCGTAATACTAATTACCTTGCAGATTTTTTTTATACAAAAACCATTTTTTGCAAAGTAAATAATAATAGTTATTAAAAAAAAATTAAAACTATTAAAACGTGTTTATACAAATTAAATTTGAAAAATTTAAAAAAATATATATTTAAAAATGGGGAGGTACTACTCGACTTCGCCCGTGTTAACGCATTTTTTTCTAAATCTCTCGAACAATGGGAAAATTTGGGGTGTTGTCTTTTTTGTCAGTTTAATTGATATTTCTAAACTCCGTTGTTATTGAACATAATAAGATAAATTGCATTTTTGGAAATTAATAAAAATTACTATGTAAACACGACTTTTTAATATATAAATATCAACATGTTCCGAAAGCGAAGCTTTCCTCATCAGGACATACAGAATACTAATTACTATTCGGTACGTATATTATTATTAGAATATTAATTAGTATTCTGTATGTCCTGATGGGGAAAGCTTCGCTTTGGGAACAAGTTGATTTTTATACTCGTATATTAAAAATGTGGTGTTTACGATGATTTTTTTTTATTAATTTATTAATAATGACGCCACAAAGTGAATACCAATCTTTGGTAGAAATTTAAATTGTAATTATATTAATAATTATTTGTGTACATAACACATATAGATATTTTTTTTAACTGGGTAGAGCAGAAAGATACGTTACATTGTGTGTTTATTATTTTTAACAATATTAAATACTTATTGCATGTATGTAGATATATGCTTTATGGCAGCGTTTGCCAAATGATGGGTCGCGACCCGGCACCGGGCCACGAAAGAAAAATGACGAGCCGCATAGAAAACGAAAACGAAACTTAACAATTCAAATAAATGACGTTACATCAATTAATTATTATTATCAATATGACACTTTATTCAATAATATATTATTAATATCATTACGTTGTAATAGTGAGATTTCTTAACATTTTTTTAAGGGAATTTTTTTTTTATATGATATACATAGATGCTGATTGTTGTGTAAATTATCACTGATAACAAGGGCAACAATCATTAAATAATTCATTCTAAAACGTAAACATGTTAGTTGTAAGTCTCTATTCATAAACCACGTGTGTTAACCCTTCAACCATATTGTTTAAAGGACTCGCCTATTCATAAACATGTTTGTCACTAGTTACAGGTCTTAGTTTGTAGGTCACTAGCTATATAAGTCTTAGGTGTAAGTCACTAATTGTAAGTCTGAATTAGGTAGTTTCTAACTATAAATCTTAGCTGTAAGCCATTAGTAATAAATCTAAGATGTAAAATATTACTTAATATAATATAATATTTTAAGTATTACATACGGGTTATAAGGAATCACAGATAAATAATTTAGAGATTTTAGAAATTAGGAAAAATGTAAATAATAAAGCAGACATAATTAATAAGCAACAAATTTTTATAAACCCTCTTTTGAACCTTTTCCCACTTAACCGGTCTTTCCCTGCTAATGACTTTGAAATCCCTGCTAATGTTTTTGAAATCCCTAATTGTAATAACCTTCCCCCACTCTTACCCATTCCCCTTCCTTCTACCCTTTCCAACAATATGTGATCTATATTTGATTTTTATGTTTAGTATACAACTAATCCTGATGATGTGAACATTGTTCATGAAACATGTTGATTGTATATAAATAAAGTGATGTAAACTAAGTTATTTATTCTTTTGATTAAAATATTAGATATAAGTCTAAGGTGTAGGTTAGATAAGTTATGTTGTAAAGCGCCCTTGAGGTGATTTTGTGTAAATGGCGCTATAGAATTAATCCGTTTATTATATTCTAGCAATTGAATATAAATTTATTTTTTAGTTTTTCCTAGTCCAAATTAGTAATTCCAGCAAGTTTACAAAAAACCATAAACATATTAATATCCATATTTTTTCACTATGGCACATAACAAAAAAACATTTTTTTACTTCGAGTGTATCAATTTTGAAAAGAGGCAACATTCAAAGACATCGTCCATGAAAATTATCCGCCCGGTACTGAGTTGCGTTATAAAAAACCTGGATGACATCAATCTTATTTGAAAAGCAGCTTACTGCATTAGACGCTTTGATGGGAGTAAAACATCGAAAAATATTGCTATTCCTCGATAGGTGCCCAGTTCACCCCAAAAACTTGACTTTGAGGAACGTTCAATTAACGTGAGACAATTGAGATCACCGTTCTCTTGTCAACATTATTTTCTCACCAAATTTAATTAAAACTTCAAGTCAGCTACCGTGGCTTTATTGGTAGTACATGTTTTAACCGTTTCCACTCTAAAGTCTACCCCGAGACTCCCTACAAACCCGACCCGCAGCTCGTAAGTCTACCGTGAGTGATCAACACACACTGCTCATTAAAACGCGGTATTCAAGTAAATTGTATGACGATATCGGATGCTGAATCACGCAAACTTATAGAAGAAGAAATCTGCTTCTATTCCAACCGGAAAAAGTCATTATCTTACTTCAGGTTCGTAAGATAATTAGTTATTAATCTTTAATAATTTTAATAGTGAAATACTTAATGTTCTTCTTCTAACTTCTTTATTCTTGATTATTATATTTAAAAAAATGTCCCGGACAGGCGGTGTATGTTTGTTTTGAATACAAATCTACTGTTTTATTCTGAGCTTGAAGAAATTTTTCAAACTAGATCTTCGAAACAAGAGGAAGGTCACTGTCTACATGAGATTTTTAAAACCACCCCTATTCCCCTTTCCTACCCATTAAAGCTGAATGTTGGTATTTTTTAATGATTTTTTCCCGCTTGACATTCAAAATAAGAGAAAAATTACTGGGTAGGGGTAGGGGCCGGGTTAATACATCATAAAATTTTTACTCCAATCCGTACATGACCCCGGGTAACGTCGGGTACTACAGCTAGTTATATAATTTATTGTCGTTAATTCGATTTTTTTGCTCCGCTATTTTCATATGTATAACATATCTGTTTTCAAAATAAATTGTATATTTGAATTTTAATTGGGTATTTTTTTGTTATTTCATAATAAACCACAAGCGATAGCAGTCGATCGCCACAATTTTTTTTATTAACTACTCGCGCCTAGAAAAAAAAAGTGACGACCCCTGGTATAGAGGAACGCATTGTTTTCATCGAACTTTCATAAAAACCGACTATAACCGAGTATAAACTAACCACTTGTTAAAAACCCCTCTGTGTTTATGATTATTTTGTTGCATCTCGGATAGTTTCCTTGGCAAACTTTTTTTCCACACCTGCGGGAATAAACCAGTCTCAAATTGCATTAACTTAACAGTCTGTATTTTAACGACTGAGCAAGTCTGAAGTTTTGATTTAGTATTCGTTACAGAATAACAGAAATTACATTGGTGTATCTCTCAACTTGCCAACTTTGTACGTGCAGCATATATTTTAGACCTAGATTATAACTAGAAGATTAACTCTAGGGAATTAAGAAACCAAACAATGGTCAAATAAACATACAATACTAAACTGATTATCATCATGTTGGTACTTCTGTGAATTAATTTTAATAGTATTTAAATTATACTGATAATTTATGGGGGTTGCAATGAAATCTCATAAATTTTAATGGCGTATATTAATCAAAAACTTTCGTCCTTGATTTGGAAAAAACCTTTTGTATTGGACAATTGAATCATTCAAACAATCTGAATGACAAAAATAAGCATTCGAAACATTATTAAAAAAATCTGGCACATAGTTAGTAAAGTGTTTCAAATAGATATGAATGTTTCTTTCCTTTTGACAAAAATTCTCATTTTGTATTTGGTTTCCTGGTTGTTTTGTCTGTAGATCAGACATTGCGCACATGGACCAGTAATCGAATCAACCCTCAATTATTTTCGAGTGTTCATTTTTAATTTCGGGCCCCTTCACGCTCCCTGCAATGATAATTGTTATCGTAATATTTATAGTGTCGACCCTCGCAGCATCCCTTTGTGTGGACCTGTCACCATATTTTATCTCTAATACCGCACGCAATATTTTGAATACAATAGTGTTGGTACCTCCAAGGATGAGAGGAATTGCGAAGGTTACTAAAAGAGATATGAACGACTAAAATAAATTAATCATGTATATTCCTTCAAGATCATTTCACTTGTTGTGATTGCTTTCTTGTGTTTTTATTGTTTATTTTAGTAATTACACGTGTCCATTTGCCTAATCTGTGTACATGTGTCACATACTCAACTTTAATTTATTCACTGGAATAACTGGCACCGTGCTTTGAATCGTTTTCAAACCGCTATGTGAAATAATAAATAATAGCGTTCAATGATTTTACAATGATTTATGTTAAAATGGGAGGAAATGTGTGAAAATATAATTCGTGGAAATACTAAGAAACATTGTATTGTATAGTATGTATACTAGTCTACTATGATCGCTCTTTTCTTGTAAATGGCCCTCTCATTTGGAATAAACTTCCCCCAGCTCTTACTAATATCCAGAAAATTACTGAATTTAAACGGGCTTTAAAAACAAACTTATTTAAAAAATCCTACTGTCTATAATTTTAATTTCTCTTCAATTTATTATAAAAAGTCATTTCCTCAAGACTCTGGTAGTTGTTTGGTTTCGGTTTCCTCCGTAAATTTATATTATTTATTTTTTTATGTGAAGTCCGTTATTGCTGAACCCGACTCCTGTCTTAAAATGTTACTATTTTTCTAGTAATATTGTGAACCTGTTATTTTTGTATAGCCATTTGTATACTGTATAATATTTTGTAATTTTTCATGAATGCACCTAAGGAGTACTGTAGGAGTAGTATTAAGAATAAGCAAGAATGTGTGTAATATGTTAAGAATGTATAAATAGAATGTAAAAGTAGTACTGTAGGATACCACTGAATGGAGTTATTTAATCATTTTTAAGTTTATTTATAGTAAAGCGCACTTGAAGTGAAATAACACAAAACTGCGCTAT
>JAHDVE020000571.1:0-27952 GCA_022606495.2 Halesus radiatus | reverse complement strand
ATGACGATCCAATATATTTATTGGAGAATTTTACCGAATCGATAAAAAGCCAATTGGACCAACGATCCCAGAAGGTCACGAACTCCGTTGCAACTTCGTACAACGAAACAAATAATATTTTGATGGAGTCGTAAAACTTGGTTACGACACTTACTGAACACAAAGGAGTTCAACTTTTCCACATTTTAAAGATAAGGTTTATCTTTGACCAATGTCGAAAATAGGCCAACGGAGGCACTGCGTTAACATTGGAATTTTTACAAATTAATTAGGGTTACTGTTACGAATATATAATAGAAACAATGGAGACAAACCATGACTGCGAAGCTACCAGTGAAATCACTATTTCGACTAATCTGTACTACGAATCGCTTTACATTATGAAAATTAAAAAATATGCTTTGAATAAATTAAAAATTTTCCTGGAAATTCTCTTCAAAAGAATAAAAATAAAATTATTAATTATGTTATTAAAAAAATAAGTGTAAAATACAAAATAATATATTTTGTTCATTTGAAAATTATGAACGCATGTAAGAAACGAGTTTTTTTAAGTACTGCTTTATAGGATTATTTGTGAAGTATTCCTTTGATTTTTTTTTCTTACAAAATTCTTCAAAATAAAAATAAAAACTGCTTTTTTCGCTAACAACAAACATTTCTAAACTTCGCTTGCCAAGCGAATTTTATGCCTATTACATGAATTCGTGGTGACATAAGACACACATCTTGTAACAAATATTTTTGGCTTGTATATTCCTCAAATTTAAAATTAAGTTTTGCATGAAACAGGCCGCGCAGCCGTTCCGCTAAATAATTTCAAACCATGCGCACAACGCGTATCGACAACATCGTTCACCCATACAACTGCAAATCGCATCGACGCACAGCGACGCCCCACTGTTTTTACCTACACACCAAACGAATAACTTTCTTTGGCTCCATCACTTTGATAGTCCGTGCAGTTTGGTCGTAGACGTCGTAGCTAGGCGACAGTCGCCACGCTTCCATGCCATATCTCCATTTGTTCCAGAAAACGGTTTACAGTCATGACTGTCTCTCTGTATCTATAGGCTTAAATATGAAGTCCTGAATCTAATATAAATGCAATATAAATATTATTGTAACACTGGCGTGTACAATATTATGATAAGTTTCTTGAAGGACTTGAGCTTAACTAACTGACTAGCTAACTAACCATCACGCCGTTTCCCCGCAAAGTTAAGCAGAGAGGACGGACCGCCAAACAACTCGATCTTGGGCATACACTTCTTGCTTCATTCACATTCATACATCGTCTCATACATTCTCTTATGTTATTCCGACTTCTGACATGGCCTGACTCAAGTATTTGATTTACTTGATCGTGCCATGTCTTCCTCGGGCGTCCCCGGCTTCTTCTTCCATTCACATTCGCGTCATATATTCTCCTTACTCTCCTCTCTTCGTTCATTCGCTCAACATGCCCAAACCATCTAAGCGTCCCTTTCTTAATCTTACTCATTACGCTTACATCAGCCTTTCATTATTTATGAATCTCTCATACATGGTTTTACCACACATTCGCCTCAGAGATTTCATTTCTACAGCATTCAATCTACTTTCATCCTTCCTCTGCCAGTTCCATGCCTCACTGCCATGCGTCAGGGTTGGTAACAGCACTCCATTGTGGACTGCTAGCTTCGCTTCTTCGGACTTGAGCTTAAAACTTACAATAATAATTTATTCAATTTCATATTCCGTATTTACACCCGCCAACAAACAATTCATCTCAACATTTAAAAGTAACGTGCTATGGGTGTTTTTAAAATATTTAAATTTGCGCCGTCTATGAGCGCGTATCACGTTTCGTCTAACCTTAATCTGAGCATTGATTTATACAATATAACCCAATTATAATACTACAGAATTGTTATCTATCGATTATGACATTATCAGATTATGATAAATGTTCTGGTATTATCTGCTATACCTTGTGGAGCCACATATTTTACACCAGAAGATAAGATAACTGTGATGATTACTTCCGTGTTAACAAATTAACGATTTTTTGTGAATGCTACACAAGAATTCTTCCTGCGTAAGCCAGTAAGGCTAGGTCACCACTGGGTAGCGTTGTGAGCCTGGGGGAAATCTGAAAAGGAAAGAGAGAAGATGAACAGATATTCATATTTTTATGGAATTATATTACAGATGAAATAAGTTGATGAGGGCGAGGAGAAGGTGGTTGGGAAGTATCTGGCTATTCAACCTCTGCATTCAGAATTGTACATATTGCAAACATCCATTAAAAACTTGAAGTTTTTATGCACTTGAGAAAATATATATTATTTTTTAAGATAATCTGTATTCACATGTCTAGTTGAAAAGGTGGATTATATGAAATTCCATCGATAGAAAAAATTAAATAACACGGTTAATATAAATAACACGGTTCTGTTATTTAACATGTTACAGTATGAAAAAAATCGCTAGTAAATGTCGGTAGTCTTGAGATTTTTTATTCTTTTCTGAATATGTCGCATTTTATAAAATATTTTTAAAACGATCGCTTACGCCCTAAGCGGTATTAAAAACAAACAAAATCACCGGAGACCTTCAAAATTACATTAACATTTTACTCCAAATAAGGTCAAAAATCAATGTTTGTTAGGTTCGTCCCATAGCACCACTGAGTAAATAATACATAGAGATCCGCTAACAGGCAAGGGAAGAAGTCCAAATAAGGGAGGCGGGGAAGAGCTATGCGTGCCGTGAATTTAAGTAAAAAGTTTCGACTTATTTACAAAAATTTAGTATTTTCTAATTAGTGTGAACCTTTCATAAATGTTGTATAATTGCTTACCGCAGTCGAAATCACGCGGAACAAAAGTGAACTGTGTTAGTGAACTAGGCCGGTATCAACACGGGTGTCACTTAACATTTGTCTCCAGCCGTCAAAACGGTACATTATGGCAAGTCTAACTCTTGTACAATTACAACGTCATAAAAAATCCAAAATTAAAATGATATCAAACTATATAACTAATAGCGATTTTCGGAAGTTTCACGACGCTAACGTACGTACGGCTGTTGTCTCGTGTGAGAGAGACAGTGTGAAAAGGGACAGCAATGTAGGTATATAAGATCGTACACGGTTATCCAGTGTCTCTTCGTTGTCAATAATTGTCACATGTCATCCGAGATAATACATTGTGGTAATAACAGTCTATTGACTATCTTACATCCCATTTTTTAAAACATTTACTCTACACAGGAGTCTCCTAAGGGAAATAATTTCCCTCAGGCCTACGTCGTCTTAAGAGATGCTGTGTGGAGGGTCTTTTGGAGGATTTGAAAGGATTGAACCTGGATCTTGAAGAGCCGCAGTTGATACACAGAGGCCGGCAGATCATTCCACAGTCGAGCTGTTGAATACAAGAACGAGTCGTAAAAGCGACCCGTTTTCATGTGACAAATGTTAACCGACTGCACATGTTGTACAAGCGTTTGGCGTGCTTCCCGACTGTGCACCGGTGCCGAGGGCATCAATGACGCTAGTTCCTCAGAGCATCTTCCATTGAAATACCGGTAGAACGAGGACAGCATTCCCACCTAATGTCTGTGCTCCAAAGATTGTAATTCGGATAGGGGAATGTATCAAACGGACCGCCCGTTTCTGCACAGAGTCAATAAAAATAAAACCATATCAATGCAAAAAGTCACTATACCACGAACCAAGACCATACGACAATAATCACATTTACGTCATAAATGCAACAAAATACGACCATAAAAACACTGAATAATTCTAACTTAGTATAACATTATATAGGCCGATCCATTTTTCCTTGTAAATAAGCTCACCAACAACCGCCTACCTACAGTTTATCGACAATTCGACTAATAAATAATTAATCAATTTAAAACCATCTAGACTGGCGATATCGAGAATTCACGCTATACGGAAAACCACCTACCCATCAAAGTTTGGGTGAGTTTTTCTGGGAAAAGCTTTATCTGGGCCGTAACGATTTAGCCAGAAAAACTTGTTAGTTTAATAGTTTGCCGCTAGAGGGAAACGCTTTCCGAAAGGCCAAGGTTTATCATACAATCATTATAGTGTATTTTTCGTAGTAAAACATAAATGATTATTTTCTTACCGGAGTTAAAATCAAATAATTGATAGGGGGTGTTTTGACTTTTGACATTTAATACTGTGACTCAAAGTTGAGCAGTTTTATATGATTTTCAGAAATAAGGGAAAATAAATAAGAATATTGATTATCTAGAAGAGTTGTCATGAATGTTGTAGATCTATGATGTAGAATAAAATTGGATTGACATAGGTATAGCCTGACATTTTATATGGGACAAAAAAATGAGGACACTGCGATCGTTTAAACGATAAAACGTTTTAAATGACAACACCGAGGTGGTTTATAGGAAGATTATTATAATAAATAAATTTCAAATTATTTTGTATTGACCACTTTATCAATATATCTACATGTTTCGAAAGCGATGCTTTCTTCATCAGGAATATATAGTATACTAAAAAATAATAACGTCAAGTATAGACAAATGATAAATATAGAACACGATAATGTAAGAATAGACAAATTATAAACATAAACAAAAATTGATTAAAATACGTATTATGAAACATTGAATAACAAATTTATATTAGAAATTATAAAGAAATTATTTTTATTATTAATATTAATATGAAAATAAATTCAAGGGGTGGCATTAAAAAAATAGTGGTTATTCATTAAATTTAATTCACCTTTAACGCTTTTTCTGATTTATAAAGTTTTAAATTTGTTTAATTGTAAATCGGTTGTATTTGTATGTAAATTTTTTAAACCTTTATTTATATCAAAAGAATGATTGGTTTCTAAAATATGATTTGCGAATTCAGAATAATTGTTATATTTCAAGAAGTCTTTCCTATGTAAAAATAATTGCAATGGTTACAAATTAATTTATGTATCCCCGATTTATTTAAAATATTATCTTTAACTTTGTTATTATTATAAGTTTAAAAAGGCACAATGGTCTACTACATGTTTTTTAGTTTCACCAAACGGTATCCAGAAGTGAGTAAATAAGTGGAAGACAAATGACATGTGAAGGCGAATTTTTTTTTCATTTCTGATATATCGAAATAACCATGTTACCATCGATATTAGATAAATAAAATAAACAAATACAATCAAATTCACAGATCAAAAATAAAAAAAAGCATAAAAAACGATTTATGATGTTTTGCATAGAACGATCTGTGAAAATCAAATGTGAAAATTTTTGAATTTGAGGAACAAAATTTCAAAGACATAAATGCTTTGTATTGCCATACTAATGAAAAACTTTAGTTTATTTTCATCAAAAAGTATAGCAAAAGTCTAGTACGGATTGCAAGTACTTTTAAAATTATGTATTTTTAATTTACAAAATAAAGGCCATTAAAGAAATAGAAGTTTCGCGATTTCAGAGGCAACTTTAGCAATCATTAAAAAAAAAGTTTTACCTAGTCTACTATTCAAATATAATGAAATATAAAATTTAAAAAAATACAAAAGTGTTAAAATAAGCAAAATGATGGACTTAAATTTAAAACGACCAATTTACGTTGAAACACAAATTTGTGTGCATAATTTAACATATCGAGTCGAAAAAACGTTTTTTTTTAAAGGATGTTTTTTATTTATGTTCCTCTTATCGGAAGTTGGCTTCTATCAGGGCAATCTTTATGCTTTATCGCATTGATCCGATCCCTTCAACGCCGTTGTACAGCCGGGTGACACGCCAAACGCGTGCCCAACATTTGTATACACAACGTACAACTAACACACATTCTCAACTAGCAGTCAAAGGGGTAAAACAAAGTGTGCGCAATCATTTTTGTGACCGCATTTGTAAGGAAAAAAATGTAATAATAGAGCCTGCGTTTTTGGGTATGCTGTGTGGAGGATTATTTTAAGGAAAGAAAAAAAAGAGTGAAAATATGATAATAATCACTCGGATGAATAATGAAAAAATATGGAAAGAATAAAATTTAAATCAAATAAATGTAAAAAGATTCGCAGCCGGTAGGATTCGAACCTACGCTCCCAGAGGGAATCTGATTTCGAGTCAGACGCCTTAACCACTCGGCCACGACTGCTACGTAAAAGAGTAACATCAGATTTATACTTAAATACAGAAAGTAATGCCATCTATTGAACAACGAGGATATCATTTTAATAAATTTAGTTCATATTTCTACCACAGTGAAGATGCGTAAAAACGTATTATAGACGTCAAAATTGTAATCAAACTGTCAAAAAATACAGAACTGCTTGTGATTTTAGTTTAAATCGGCTCTAGATTTTGTTCGCGTTCATTCCTGTGTTATTGCACATATTTTTTTATTTATTTATTTTCACATGAATAGACGTTGCATTTTTGAAGTGTTACAGTGAACAGACGTCGGTATATATACATATATACATAACGCAGACAGAAAGATGTGGATATAAAACAGTCTCTGTAGGGGTCTACTGCAGTCTGTACTGCGTCGGTTTTGGCTTTCAATCAATATGCAACCACACGGAGGTGTCTGCATGATGTTCGGCTGCTCTAATCACAGAAAAATGAAGAACGGACCTTCCTTCTACAGATTTCCGAAAAACAAAGAGATGTAAGCATTCATTTTATCATTCTTAAATCATTTTATCACATTTCTTACCGTTTATTGTCGGAATAGACCGCGTAACTGCATTGTTGAAAATGCGTCTGAAAACGATCAATATTGCTAGACTTGATTCGTTCTTTTGGACATCTGTATAATATCTTTCTCCTTAGCTAGTTTAATTCATGAAAGAACCGTAAAAGCATTGTTAATTTTTACCCTTTTGGAGCTTTGTTGTAATATAGAGAATATGCATTTGGAAACGATCAATACTCCCGGACTGTATTCGAGCTTTTGAACATCTTTGTAATATATCTATTATCAATCGCCATAATTTACTAATCATCAAACTGCTTTAGCTAGTTTTATTTATGAAATAACCGTAAAAGCATTGTTAATTTTTTCCCTTTTGGATCTTTTCTGCAATATAGCGAATATGCATTTAAAAAAGATCAATACTCCCAGACTGTGTTCGAATATATTACCAGTCATTATGTATGTCTTAGGCAGAATAGGGTGTGTGACAACACATTGTCTCTTTGATCCACAAAAACTCAGTTTTCATTGCATCTGGGTGCCTCTGTCAAAGGCTTTCATTCTTGCCAAGCTACTAGTAATAAGTCGTTTATGAACGATTCATTAATTTGTGCCGGCTCATGTTGATGAGCCTTGAGCATACAACTCCTGGTAAACCGTACCACGGCTCAATTGAACTATGACTCTTTTTGACAAACCTTGGAACCACTTAATAAAGCTTCTTTATTTATCTAAAAAGATAAACACATCTCAGATGTTCAATAGTATTCTTACGCATTTCTACAATGACGCATCTTTATATAAGGTCCCCTGTTTTTATTTCATTGTATACGTATCTAACTTCTGTAAGGCTAAATTATGGCCACGATGCTGTGACTTTTAATTAATATTTGGCACCATGATGCATCTCAAAACATTTGTTTTCAAGGATTCACACATTCGTGTGTAGAGATAAGAATAATTACCGCATTTACATGTGTTTAGGCACTGTATAGTACTGTCATCTGGACGTTTTGTACCTACAACTATACACTGGAAGCTGGGAGTCGTATGAACTGGGGTATGATCTCATGAACTAGGAGTCGCTTTTAATATATGCCGGCTCTGAAATAAGCAGTGACTCCCGCTCTTAACAAAATGAGTCATAACCTTTCGCTACAGGCCACTGATGTCTCCCTCCAATTCTTTTTGCCTAAATATATGGTTTTCACCTCCACTCCGTCCAGCCACCGTTTTCATGATAAAATCAAATCAGCGCATGTTTTTTTTATTATGTGAATACCGCACAAGGTATCCTCCAACTGTCTGGATCCAGTGGTACTACGGCATCCCCAATTAACGCATTGATTGCTGAATACGCGCTCACCAACCCCAACCCCAACCCCAACCCCAACCCCAACCCCAACCCCAACCCCCAACCCCAACCCCAACCCCAACCCCAACCCCAACCCCAACCCCAACCCCAACCTCCCAACCCCAACCCCAACCCCCAACCCCAACCCTCCCAACTTCAACCCCAACCCCAACCCCTATCTCTATCTATATACTTTTCTTATATACATGAGTTTTTATCATTTCAAATTCTAATTATTTTCGTAATACTTTTCTTCCCAATTAATGTTTTAAATTAACTTAAAATACATTTTATATAGAAAACTGATTTGAGAGATCTATTTGGTTCCTTTTATATAAATAGAAAATAAATATATTTATATATTCTTCTTCTTCCCATTGGTTTGATGTACAATTTAAAAATAACAATCCTTATCTTTGAAGTGCTGGGAATTCTATCTGCGTATCCCAACATCCAAGTCAAATATTTAATGTTTTAGTCGTCTTAGCTTTAAGCCAAGTGGAACACTTCGACCATCAACGACAGTGTATATTTCGCAAGTTTAGTCAGCGTCGATTCAAATGCTGATTTCAGCCTAACTATGTTGACAGACAGAAAGCGTGTAGCTAATAACATTGAATAGCTATCTGTTAGGATTGTGATTAGGAATCAGAGCATGCTCATACTCAAGTTAAAGGTGCAGGCAGTTTTGATGAAGCTGGCACTGAACAATTAAATCACTATATTTCCTTTCAATATAACATCCACTAACAGACGCATAGTGTCCCCAGAGAAAAAAGAGGGAGGAAAGAGAACTTTTCTTTTTTTGACTGGATTTTCGAACATATTATGCAGTCGATCCTTCGACATTCACAGAAATTTCATCAAATCTATTGATAATGAAATCATCGCATACCAATCTACTGAAGTTATGCAGCCGGACGACTGGCTCTCTTACAACGTCTTTGTGATAACGCTGGAGTTTATGGAGAGGTCGACTACTTTCGCATTTGTTTAATCTCTATCTACGAGCGTTTTCCATTCTCAACGCTTTCAGTTGCCCGAGCAAAACGTCCTTATCACTGGAATAACGCAGCTCGATAACCCCATTCAATCAATTGAGTTTGTTTAATCGAATGGAAAATACGTTATAACGAAATCCACCTTTCTGGTGACTGTATTATCCCTAAATTCCAACTGTCTTGTGTCTTGTCGGCCTTTGGACAAGTTATCAGAGTACATAAAGGCTGCTCTCACAAATAGAAAACAGTCCATTTTAGCTTGTTCTGTCTCATTTTTAACCATGATTGCTCTCTTTACTGTCTCTCTCATCTTGTATTGTATTTGCAGGTCATGCATGCAGTACGTCATCTAGAATTTTATGTCCCCAAGAAGACAGCATGTGCCTGAAATTCCACGCGTCGAACTAAATAATATCGAAACCACCCACCTAGCAAGCAACAATCACATACACGATGTGTGCTGTATCTGCCTCGACCGTCCGGCTGACCGAATTCTATAGCCATGTCGACATGCGGTTTATTGTAGCTAATGCATTAAATTTATTTTTTAAACGAACCCATATAGCCATTGCTCAGTTTGCAGATCACCGATTACTAGGATTAAGAAATTCTGATGAAATCTACTAAATGTTTATATATAATTAAATCAATACCACACTACTTGTTAAAAAATGATATTGACTAGTAAGTCAAAGAAAAATTATTAATCTATTCAGAAAGTATATGTTTTTTTTTTAACTAATCATTATTTAATACTTATAAAACATCCATTAAAAATATGGATACAAATAATATTATTTTTATTTACGTATCTAAATAATTAACATTAACACATGAATCTGGAGAGAATCAAAATCGAAATCTAAGATTTTTAGGATTGAACTCTGGAAAATAGTGGCTCCAATTGTGAGCCACGTCTAACATCTCGTTGATGTCTTCACTGTCACCTTCGGTTACAGCAATCCTGTCCAACCTTTCCATTACCTCAGTGTACAGCTGGTTATTTCGGTTTGTTTCGGACTCGTAAGTTTCATAGGTCTTATCCTTCCGGACTGTGTGTAAGGACTATTATAATTCGTTGAAACTAGGGAACTAATTCTGGTTCAAGATCTTTAAATCCTTAACTCTATAATGATACTTCAGGGCATCTTTACACATAATAATGGCTGATTGTTTGAATCTTTTTCTACGACTTTGCGAAGAAAGAATTCTTTTCTGGCCCTTCTTTATCCCAGCCTTCATAGATCTCCATAGCACATACTCTTTGATGGGCACGTAATGGAGAGCGGGACATGAAAACATTGTGTGGTAGTGGTGAGGACACCTTTCACATTTTATAAGTTGGTAAGCATTTTGGTCGTAGTCTGACTTATCCCGAAGCTGACAGAAATATTCATAATCAAGCCTTGAATATTTGAGTATTCTCGTCAACTCGGCCACCTCCATCTTGTAGATTACGCAGTAAGTTAACGACTTAATCTTGTATGCAAAGGTTTCTGCTTTAATAAATGAGAGATTCAGCAACTAAGACTTGTTCCCACTCGATTCCCCTCTGAATTAACTTGCTTTGATTGTCTGGACAACTACTGAAACGCCGTTTCTTCCCTGCCCCTTTGTGCACAGACCAACCTCCCCTTTTTGGAGGACCAATAATTTTGAGGCCTAGCCAGCTTTTTGTAGAATTTCTTCAGGGTGTGCAACAATTCGATCGACATTCTCTGCGAGTAGGGACTTGACTTTGGAAGTAAAATTCTTGAAGATGGGAAGTTCGTTGAAAATTTTCTGATTGGCCTATTTTAAATATTATCTTTTGAGCTATTGGGGCATTTTTTCCATCACTTTGTTTTGCTCCCCGAAGTCAAACTCCTTTCTGACTAAGAAACTTCCTTCGATATAGCTTTTGATTCGGTTTTCTAAGTCAAATGTGATACAGTTTTGGTTGGCCATCGTCGTAAAGGTGTTCAAGCTGCGATTTTTGTCCACGCTCTTTTGCCTGATGTTGCTTATGAGGTTTCCCACATAATTAATATTGTAACTCAACAACATGCAGCTAATCATTTCTATTACCACGAGACAGGCTGCCTATTTATAATTAGTTGCCGCAATATCACCGAAACCAATAGTGAGCATAATGGCTGCTGCCCAGTAAAGCCCCCAAATGTACCTTTCATACCAAGCAGTGTTATTAAATTGATGGACTGTCAGCCAGTTTGAGTCAGGCGATAGTCCAGCCATCGAATTGAGAACAATCGACAAAATATGAGCAGAGAACATATTGATTATGAACACAGAAAATATACCAAAATATTGTTACACTATAAATTGGTTGGATATTATCTTCTCTATAGCGTTGACTTTGTTAGGGATCTGAAAGAGTTTCAGAAGAACTATCAGTCGAAAAGCTAGAAAGCCATCGTCAGTTATCCCAAACATCGAAGTCACAATCACGAACAAAGCCAGTCCATCAACAAGCATATCTGCATGAGCGTATGCACTCAAAATGTCTTAAATAAAAATTAGAGATTTACCATCTTCATATCTTTTTCTGACGAAGTTTAAGAAAAACTAAAAGCTGAAATACAATAGACTTAGGGATTATATGGACTTGATGGCGTGGATTTAAGACTACTGAGTTTCTGGGAAGGTGATCTCAATATGATAAATGACATTTAACAGAATTGACAGGACGATACTAAGGCAATTCAATAAGGCAACCCATGTATTGGTGAGATCGACTCCTTCTTGCTGCAGAATGCCTTTTTCCCCGTGTCTAAAAATGTTGATCATCTATTATTTCATGGTGAGAGGCTGTCTGAGAGCCGTGCGTTGTTTAAGTTTATCAATGAAGCTTTTGACAAGTCTCGAGCGTTTGTTCTTTTTAATTAACTACTATAGGGTGAACTCTGTTTGTTTCCACGGATCCACAATCCCAACGATCATTTTGCTATTCCCAATGACAAGAGGTAAATTCTTTTTCGTGTTACTATGTCTGCTCTTCGAAAATGAAAAGGGTGAAATGCTTCGAGCGGTGCGACTCGTTTCAGAATGATCGGGACTCGGTCGTCTTTAACCATGTCCAAGAAAATTGACTGGTGACCCTAATTCGCTTTGATGTTTGGGTTTTTATTTGTTGATTCCTAAAGTCCGATGGATGACAGCATTGCGACTGCTTGAAAACATTCTCTGTCTTCCTTTCATCATTTTTTTAATATTATTATGTTACGATTATTATAAATATTTTTTTAATGTTATGATATTCCTAATATATATGTAACCAAATATGATTTTCTTTTTCTTTTTTCTTCTATTTTTTTTTGTTTACTAATTCTGTATTGTGTGTGCATCTACTTCTATATTCCATGTTATATAACAGTTTGCTTCTATGCATGTATACCATAATATACTTTTTTTAAAAAACATCAAATAAATAGTCATTCGAATTTAATTTTTATTAGAGAAACTTGACGGACCCTTCATGTAATATTCATCACCTTCTAAATTATTTCTCCAGTTCGATATTTTTGTATTCAAGGTCAGCATATTAGTATTTTAAATGCTATCAACATTAATAAATTATCTTCATTTTTAATAATTGGAAAGTATAGGAAAAACTATCTAATTTAATTATTTGTGTTACTCATTATATCAAATAATTTATGGGACTATTTTTCAAATAATTAATTCAATCAGATTATTGATAAATCTATTATTCCTCGTCATTGGGTGATGAAGCTTAGTCTTAATTTAAACTGTTTTGCATGGCCAGCCTCTCCCGTTTTTATTGATTCAACTTTCTCGCTTTCCGGAGCATCGTTTCGTACCTTCTTTTTCGTCTCTGCCGCAATCTCACTTATTTGGTTTGCAAGTTGGCTATTAACCCCTTCACCGTTTGGCCATTATTAGAGGAATCTACTCCCCCTTCCCTATCGGCTGCTACCCGGAGGTTGTGTGCATGCTTGTTTTTGAGAGTGAGACTGATTTTGGCGTTTTTATTCATTTTTTGTAGCTAAGTATAAAAGTCAGTATGTTTGGCAATAAATGCTTGTTGTTAATGCTAGCGTATGTCCATATTTATGAGTGTAATTTCTTCGACAAGCATCTTATTGGGCATTATGATTGCCTGCGGTATCTTCTTGACTTAGATTTATACTGCGCTAGCCTGATCTTTTAAGATGAGGGAAGAAATCTACGTGTTGGTAGAATATGGGAGTATGACTGCTTGCTCGAAAAAGGGAGTGAAGTGCTATAGTTTATGGAGGTAATTTAAAAATTGGTATGTTTCTGTCGATCTTGCATATTTAAGATTGAGTTCTGAGACTACCTGAACCACTTATCCTGTGTCTTCGTAATCCTCCAAATTAATCTTGGCTGCTGGAAGTTACTCATTTATTAAGCATTATCGATACTATTCACTGGGAATCATTTGCAATACTACTTTTATTTGCTTATATACTGCCGATTATTTGTTGCTTATTCATTATACATATAATTCAATTAGATAATATATTAAAATGATATTTAAACTCGAGTGATAATTGCGAGCAACCGAATGAAAATTTAAACGCTACACCTGTTTTTCTGTATCTTATTAACCACGATAAAGCCCACCTCGACTCAAAATATTGGCGAGTATGATGCAAAAGGCAAAATCTACTCCAAATCTCTGGCAATTCCTCACTCAATGACTCCCATCTTGGATGATCGACCTCCAAACTATATAGAATTCTAAAATAATCCCAAACAGTTGCTACACATTTCCTCTCGAAATATTATCGTCAACAAAATCAGTGAATAGGCTATTACGACAGCGATCATAAACAATAAGTCACTGCCGGTGGGCACTCGTCTTCCTTCAGACTAAAACTAGCAAAGAACAAGTTTCAACTGGTCAACATGGATCGTCCCTTTTTCGATGCTAGTCGTATTATTGGTGATTGTCTTGGACAAAAGATAAAACCCGTAATTAAAACTCAATCCCAAGATCCTCTCGTACATTCGAGCTGATTAATAAATGGTCAAGTGTAATACGCAATTACATCTCTCAAATTAGGAGGAATATTGACCATGAGTTTGGTTTATAAAACGGTCGCTCTTAATTTAAAGAATATAAAATAAATTAACGAATTTATTCTGAATTATAGAAATAACATTAAAAGAAATTATCAATTGAGATTTTTGAGTTTTTGTTCGAGCACGGTTTTAAAACCAGATTCGCGGTTAAAGTAAGTTTCTGTTCCCTTCTTCTCCATCTGTCGATCGGGATTAACCAATTACATTCCTTGGTTGGTCCCGAAGGCGAGAGAGGATTCCATCCCAGACTGTGCACTTTTTTTAAGCACTTCTTGGATTTTCCTACTCGGTTTCAACTTCTGCTGCTTTTTAATGGCCACTCTCAGTTTGCCTGTGTCCCTCAACATACCAACTCCGTCATCCTCCCCGAAGTTACCGTCTGCTTCATTAAACTTAACTCTGTTTCGCAGCTGTTGCACCTCTGTCACTCCGCTCAGCTCTTTGGCACGTCGGTGTCGTTTGCCCCCTCGTTTCTTTTTCGGCTGCTCACCTGGAATTGGTAATGGTTTATCATGGGCTGCGGGTCCCGCTTCTTGAATCTTTTCGAAACGCTCAAGAAGCTGTTCTCGGATTTTATCTCCTTCAGTTCCAGATGGGCAAGTGCGCAGATAGTCCACCCTAGCGCATTTGGCGACGTTTGTAGCCAACATTCGGACAAGCTGCATCTGGTGGTCCGGTGGTGCTTTTTTGTAGATATCCATCTGACTGAAATATCCTGTGTGATTGCGTTGTGCCAACCCGAGACCAAGGCTTGGAGTCTTCTCGCTTCCTAGGATTTGAATGTTGCAAGCGGGAGTGGTTGCCAGCCGATCTACACCTCCGACCTTCGAAATTAATTTGGATGCAATAGCACTGCCCACAAGTCTACAAAGATTGGGCGCCACCATGTGCATGCACGATTCGATATACATCATTAACACATTGTGATGTTGGTTGAGCGCCAATATCAATTTACTGCTCTGGACAACCTGTGTCTCCTCAGCTGGCGACAGACGTGGGTGGGTAGCTGCAAGACTGATTTGCAAAGAGATGGACTGATGAGAGCTCAGAAACGTAAACTACGGTTTTGTCTCTTGCCGAGTCTCGATCTAGATAACGCACTTGGCAAAGTCCACAGAGTTGGTTACTATGCTTTCCAATTAGGGGACGCGCCTGTAATAAATGTCCTTCACCGATTTGGCAATACCGCCAATTTCTCCCTCCAACAGCAACGCGTACTCATTGGACTTAACAATTAGGTGGTACTCCTCTTCTTTAACTGCAAGGGAGCTGTTTTCTAGTTTGAGGTTGATGAGCTCATCGACCCTGGACATATGGGCAAGGAATCGGGCATCGGTAGACAGGTGCGAAACAGTCATGGATCTGAAGTGAGGGTTAATGGGAGTTGATGTAAGATCTAGGTCGCCTCCCTCTGGTAGGGAATCGTCGTCCATGTCATCATCGAGTTCGTTGAGGTCATCCAGAATCTCTTTATTCATTTGAAACAGTGAATATTTATAATATACTCTCCTTTAAAAACATATATATTTTTTTAGAATGAGATATCATTGAATCTCACAATATTTCATACATAGAAACTTACAGGTGATTAACTTAATAAAATAAATACTTCCAAACCTGTTTTATTGAGATTCTCATAAAAATATATATTTGTTTAATTAGACAAATATTAATAAATTAAATTAAATTCTTAATCATAATCATAATCATTTTGGCGAACCTTTTCATGACTATTTTTCATTCCATCTGCGGATCTTAAAACTTATGGTTCCTCCGATCCCTCCGTTGCTTTTCACCAGCCTGGCTTCGCTCACCTCGCTGTTTCCACCCACACAAATCGCGAACTTGCCCTGGTCGTACACGTCAGTCCCCTTGCTCACCAACACCCGAGCGGAAAACGCGTAGCACTTCCTGCCGTCCTTCTCCACCAGCGTTTTCGGACTCTACCCCCAGTTCGAGGGAGAGGCCTCCCAGTCCTTCAGTCTGCCTCTGCTGCTTTCCGGCACTCCATCAGACCAGTCGTCGGACAGCCAGTTTCTCGGCGGTCTATTTTTCTTTTGTTCTGCTTCGTCGAGGTCGGTGTACGTGAACCTGAGATTTTCGCTGTTTGAGGGCAGGGCACCGTGTCGTGGCAGGTTTATCCAGAAGACGAAATTGCAGAGATTTTCGAGTCCCAACATTCGGGTGTCGTACTTTCGGTTACCGATTTTGAGGCGGAGAAAGCAGAGAGAGCCTTCGTCAAACTTGACGGGGAATCTGATGCTGTCGATTTAGAGTTTGTAGAGCTTCTTGCCGTAGCCGATGCGTTTTTCCAGTTTGAATATTTTGGGTTCGTCCACCTCGAAGTGCTTCTTGAAATTGGACCGCACTTTGATGTACGTCTTTAGGACCCGCCAGTCGTTCTGGTGCTTGGCACTGTCGATGGTGGGCGCGCACTTCGCAAGCCTCTTCGCCAGTCCGAAATTCTCCTTCTCGATTCGGATCCTCTCCAGGACCTGGGGCTGGTACGGTCGGCGATGCTTCGTGACTGGTCTGCTGGCGCGGGGGGAGTATCGAGTCCCGTCTCCCCAGTTGCAGTCGGCGAATACTGGGCGGACGTTGGTGTTGTTGTTATCGGCGTGAAAGAGCAGTTGAGGATCGTCGGTACGCGAGGCGAAGGGGGTCTGGATGGCTCTGGGCACGTGATGGAGGGAGGCGGGCGTCCTGTCTTTGCGGGAACGGTTGGTGGAGTTGAAGGCGGGATTGGCGCCGGTAGTCCTGCGCATGATGGCCTCGACGCTTTGGACATGGCGCATGTGGGTTTTCTTGGTTAGGAATTATTCCATATTCTTAAATACTGAATTTTCCAAAGTTTTATTATTCCTTTAAAATAAGTAAGCGAATAATTTGATCAAAATATTTTCTTATCAACTTCTATATATCCTCTCAAGTAGTGATTTCTTCAAAACTGAATTCTGCTTTAATAGAGTCCATCGATAACTGAATTCTATTTTATATACTATGCTTCGGGTAACTGAAGTCCCGGATTACTTTCAACGGGTTGCGATATGGTTCGGTGAATTAAGGGCATTCTTCCTGTGTCGCGTACGTTGGCATTTTGGTTTGGGTAGTGTGCCAATTTGATCGGGATTTGTTCGTTAACTATATTTTGTTGTCGGTTGTACTGGGGCATAATACTGGCGCCCTGACTCTGCGCAACAGGCAAGGAAAAGGTATTATTTCTCATCTAATTGTTTGTGGGTCGAGTACTCATATGTCTCAGGGCAGGTTGTTGCTGTTGAGTTGCAATGTTGTTAGTGATGGGCTGGACAATGTTTGTGCTATTGGTGCGACCTATAACTGTCTCGTGAACCTATGATCGTGTTGAACCATTATTCCCTCGCACACTGAATTTAGATACCAATATTTTCTTTCCACCTCTATTTGCGTTGAAATGTAAGTAAGTAATGTTTGTGGAAAAAATATATACCTCTCTATGATATGCTACTTGATGAGTTCAGAATTATTCGGTACATATTTACGGGTAGATTCGTAGTTAATTATTTGGTTATTATTATTATAATTCATATCATTAGTGATTCTAAAAAATAAAAAAATAAAAAAATAAAAAATTGTGCATTTTATCATTTACATAAAAAAGTTAAGTTATGAAAAACTATTACTCATTATTTTCAGCAAAAGCGTTTTGAAAGATCTACTCAGCCATTTAGAAAGTAAATGTTCCAAAAGCACCGAAACTTGGCATATTTAATCCGTGAAATCCGCCTTGAAACCCAGTCCCAAACTTGAACTGAGGATTCTAGAAATTTATTTGTGGAGGAGGAGAAAACATAAACTCCGAAGGCATACCAAAATTGAAGAAGGGATCATTTTGAGGACTTGAATATCTGAATTGGGTAAAAGGACCTTGCTGCTTAAACCCTTGATTTTGTTGGTATTGAGGATAGTTTCGTTAATATGTGGGATAGCTGGTGGCAGAGGGAGGAGGAGGCAAAGGGTTGTCATACTCGTCTCGTTTTTTCGGATCAGATAAGACGCTGTAAGCTTCTGAGACCTTTGTGAATATTTATTTGGCTTGTTATTTGTTATTGGGGTTTTTGTCCTAGAAAATTCGATATATTTGAAAAACAATGAGAAATAAAAAAATTGCGGTTACTGGGTGATGTTTGAGTGCCAGTTTTTTATAAGCCTTCTTAATTTCGAGGAGAGTTGCTTTTTTATCAATACCAAGAACTTTGTAGTAATCCATAAAAAGTAGTGTAAAATCGGAATTCTAATTGAATTAAATATTAATATTTTTATATTATGCATTGGACATATTAATATATATAGCAATGAAATCATATATCTATACCAAAGATATATACATTCTGTAAAATAACACATGAACTAACACTGTAAGAAAAATTATGGAAATATGAGATTTAAATCGTTTACGAATCAATAAAAATATGGCAGATTAAACAACAAAATTAATCATTCCGCAGGAAGTTACACTCCGTTGGCTCGGCAGGTATCTTCAAATATCTTTTGCATCTCCAGGGCTGATCTCCCGATATCGTTCTCTCTCCCATTGTAAAGAACACAGTTGCTGAACGTTAGCAGCATATCGCCCACAAACTCGCTAATCTATCGATACACGTTGTACCCTAGCTTTTTCTTAATGGTACCGAAGTCCATCGGCTGTTTAATGATGTCGAAATAGTCAACTAGCTGGTACTTTTCGACATCAACGGGTTCGTGGAAGATGTAGGCCCCTCGAGTCTTCCAGCAAATCGCCAAAATCTTACTGGCCGTCTTCTGCCAATTGGTCTGGCTCTTCGCCTCCTCGATTTTGATGGGGTCGATTGAGTCGGGATTGTTTAGCAGTTCTTCTAACTCGGGATGGTTTGCTAGGAGTGCCTTCATCTCTTAGTCAGTAATATCAAACGTGTTTCCATTTATATCTGTCCTCACGAGTTTATAGGTATTCTTGACTTGTGGTTGGGTGGTGGGTTACTTTCGTTTCCTGGCCTTATTTGCCTGATCCTTAGATACTGTCTCAGGTTGAGAAGCAGCAGAAGTGATCTTTCTCTCTTCCTTTTGTTTCTGCATTTCCACGAGGAGATAATCAGCGACTTCGGTCCTTCCGTGTTTTTTGGCGTAGAACATGGCTGTTTTGTTGGAGCTGTCGGTGTGTGAGACATTGCATCCGTGTTCGATGAGCAGCTTACACATTTCTAAGTGTCCTTCTCTGGCAGAGTAGAATAGGGGAGTCTGGTTTGTGATTTTGTCAACATGATTTACGTTCACTAAAAGCCATTAATCGGATGCATCAAAGTATTTATGTTACCTTTGCCCACCATCTTGTGGAATAGGGGTAACCGATTTTCGCGAGAGACGTAATATAGTGGAGTCTGTCCATACATATCCTGGTCATCAAGGGGAATTCCCGATTCCTCCAACAAGTCAAAGCATCGTTCCTTTCCTAACATAATGTATCATTATCATTTATTCATTAAAGGATGTTCGTACCTTCTCGACAAACGTAAAAAAGAATTGTTTGTTAATATTGATCTTTGAAGAATGGATTTGCTCCTGCGTCTATCAACATTTTCATCACATTATATGACATCTCGTGATCGATGATCATTGCTGCAAAATAAAGACTTGGCTGGCGTGTCTGCGGTTCCAGCTTGTTGATGAGTTCAGAGGTGTATTCGGAGATGAGTCGCTTAATTTAATCGATTGACCTAAAATTTTAAAAAATGAAATAGCGTTACACACTCCTGATGGCGATAATCAAGTTGTTAACTGCTTGTTCAGTTGGAACGACTTTTTCCATTTACGCTTGTTGAAGAATCGTATTATCTGGTTATTTTGTTATTTAATTAAATCGACTTTTTTTTTTAATTGTTCAATTATATAAGAAAAAATACTTTTTAAATATTCCCCTCTCTACTTTTTTGCTATGAAATGAAATATTGAGATACTGGAGTTGAACTTTGCGTCAATCTTATCCAATCAAATAAATTGAATTTAAAATTTCAATGAATACTTATATTAAATCAAACAATAGTTGCGGTTGAAAGAGGGAGCAACTTTTATAAAAGTATTTTTTTACATCAATCTTTAGAAGTGTGGGAATTCACATAGATATATATAAAAATACTTATATTAAATATCCATTTGTATTAGAATGATTTTAATGTAGTCAAACAATTTGATTTGTCCGAATAATACACCAAAATTTAATATTTAAAAAATATATGCAATAATTTCTGCTTATTATTATTACCCTTTTTATTTATTACTTTAATAATATTCAATACTTAGTTAAATAGGATCAAAATAAAAAAATGATCTCCTACAGACCAATATTAGATCCGAACTTATGTTTCATAATCTTTTTAAAAATATTAGAGTTATTTTTTAATAAGTTTTCATAAAAAAAAAGTTGACTATTTTTAAAAATTGATAACTTTAATGGGAAATTTCGTGATTGCATTAGAAAACTAACATCATATCAGAAAGCCTGAAGAGGGATTCTTCAGACGCTATAGTTTATCCAAACTTAGATAATACCATGCCGCTTTTAAGTCTCGATGCGACACCTTCTCTATCGATGATACTTAGTTCGTAAATATATTCGGAGAGTCCCAATCAAAAGGAGTGTTCGAGCTACTCGATGATGACCATAACCTCTTGATCGACGGCCTTGAGCTCTTCGCAGGCCTGATTCTCTTCGCCTAGAATACTTCAGAGATGGAACAGAAAGTGAGATTTTTATTCGATCTCTTCGACTTCAATGATTTAAATAGCCTGTCTGTCACAGATGTAGAATTCCTAATCTTGTCCTGCTGCACTGTTATTGAGAAGATAGTAGGACTAAAATATAACCATGCTGATGAAGTTTCGGAGCTGATAGTTAGATACTTCAGACTCAGCAACTCCAGGGTCAATATCAGCGATGCAGTGCGAGTGTTCTGCCAGATTCCATAAGTACAGAGGATCTTTGCACACCTTAACACTGATACAAAACCCAAGCTTATCACCCTTAGTTCCCACAAACTCTATAACAACCTCAGTCTGCTGGCAGATGAGCCCGAAAATGACGAAGTCCTTATTTCCGACAAGTGTGCATTTGGAGGCAGTCCTGAGACTAGACTTTAATCTTTGTGTCAGATTTTTCCTGAGCCAGAAGCACCCAAGGGTTAATAAGAAGACCTTAAAAGAACGCGTTAATTTTTCAGTTGCCAAATCCGTGTCGATGTTAACTGGATATATGGAATCAGATTTCTTGATGTTCATGAAAGTATAGTCACTGGAAGCCTAGATCACAAGCAGATCATTGTATATTTCAGCGCTTGTACCTGCGTAGTTTTGTATACCCAGATGAAGAAGCAGCGACATTATAACAAGCACAAACACGAGATCATCTGCATCGATATGTGGTAAGAAATCGTCGCCACTGCTGACAAAGCCTATATTCCAGAAGTGCATATTTGGAGTGTACGCACTCTTGCAACCAAGATAATCATTAAGGGGCTGAATCGCAGGGGAGTTCATATGTTAAAAATATGTAATCGCGGAAATCAGATTGTGATGTGTGGGCTCCAAATCAAATCTCCAATTCTTGTCTACTCTATAGTAACTGGCCGTTTGCTGCATTCGACCCTGGTCGAGGAAACCGTCATCGATCTAGTTTTGGAACACTCACTTATCCAAAACACAAATTCCCATATAGCAAATAGTATCAAATTCTTCGTCGCCACTCAGACCAGTATAGTTGAGTTCTCAATAAATGAAGGAGTAGACAAACTACTTTCAAAGACTATACTAAATATAAGACAGGTAAAGCTACCACAAAAATTGTCTCCCATTACTTGCATATTGGGGGTCAGGACAAACAAAAATAACAAATACTTAAAAGCATACTAAAGCGAGGCCAGCC
Organism: Halesus radiatus; assembly: GCA_022606495.2. Lineage (NCBI taxonomy): Eukaryota > Metazoa > Arthropoda > Insecta > Trichoptera > Limnephilidae > Halesus > Halesus radiatus. Next base: position 5,903 of record JAHDVE020000571.1, on the reverse strand, counting down.
AGAAGAATACCCTTTACACAGGACATCAGGGCGGATAATTTCTACGGTGGAACGGAGAAGTTTGTTTTGAGCTCGAAAGATACTCCTCCGAAATCGTGAAGATCTTGATATTTAACCAACAGATCCTTGTAGCAAGCCATTCATCGCATCTCCATTTCTGGGACTTGGATGGTAAATTGGTCAGGGCCATAGATTTGACAAGTTTAAGTGTGAAGATGTTCAGCTATGAACTTGCCAACATCACTTACTCCGGATCGACAATAATTGCTTTGTCAAACAAGGGGGATGTGATACAGTTGGAGCTTGAGAGGAAAAAATGTCAGGCTGAACGAATACCACATATCTTGCAGATTGAGGGAAAAAATATCATTTCTGCACTTTTGAACAGCAAAAATGCAAACGAAGACGACGTTATATATCTAGGAGGGGAGGGAGGAGTCCTCAAGGCGATCAGTGTGCAGGGTCATCATCTTGTGGACTGTTGGGTGGTGGGAGAGGAAATAACCGCACTCGATTGTTATAACAACGAAGAGTCTTCAAGCACTATTGTTGCCGTGGGGACAGCGTCAGGCCGGATTCTGGTAAAAGTAGACTTAGAAGAAATGGAGAAAAATTATAAATGTGACAAAGGAGTCAGTGATCTAAAGCTTGTGAAAACACCCGTAGGAGGAATGGTGGTCACTTGCTTGGATAAAAATATATACTATTTTCAAAATTCTAGAAACACTTACATCCTAACGATGAAGATTTTATTAGGATCATCGGTACCACGGTCTCTTCACGAACTATCAAACAACGTCTATCTCATATGCAGCAATGATAATAGGCTTTATATCTTTACGCTAGGGTCTGACAAATGCATTCTAGTGGATCTCAACAAATTCAGGAGACCTGAACATAAGATTGAATCTAAATATGTGATGAACAGTGATTCGCAGCAAAGAGCCCTTCCCATGATCATCACTCAGAAAATTGTGGTCAGTGGGGGAGTCGATGGAGGGCTCGTCTATTGGAGAAACAGGACTGCAGTGTCCAACAAATCCAAATATTACTTGGGCGAGCATTTTTCCAAGATTTCTTCTCTGGTGATGGACCGAAATCTCCGATATCTGTTCGCTTGTGGCCATTCGGACCACACAGTTATTTGCTACTAAACTCGATTCATTTCTGAAAAAAGCTTCTTGTCCGACCTCTCTCACTGCAACAAATATTCTCTGGAAGACATCCAACTTGACTACTGCGAATAAATTATAAAGAGGGAAGTAAGGTATTGCTTGAATGACGATTCAGTTACTAATTACAAACATGACCATAACGTTTTGGTGAGGGGGATGAAAAACATCAATCTTTCCAAAATATTAGGGAAGGCTATTGGGGATGGCGACTCAGTAACGAACTAACACCGCTTTATTGAACAGCAAGCTCCCCCTGTTAATCTCGAACTGGAATACCTCTTCGGAATATAAACCTTTCATCGTAGAAACACACTTCTTTACGGCAAATAACCTTTCAAAAGAATAATCTACTTTATATCAAGATATGTTGTTGTTTACGATCCTGCAGCCAATCAGCAGAGATTTTATAACTGTCATCGACACAAAATTACGGCCATCTGTCTTGTTGAAAAGGAGTTAGTGGCATCAGGAGAAAGTTCAAGGTATCCCAACATTCATATATGGAAATACAATACCTTAGAAACGATCAAGGTTATTCCCACAGGTCATGTGTCTGGAATACTACACATTGCTTACCGAAATTCGACGATTCTCTCTGTTGGAATAGATAGAGAAAAGCAAACCTAAAATTCCCAATAACTCCTCACCTTTTCACTTCAAATATCAGATCTTCAAAGCGCAGAACAGTTATCCTTCGCGCGAATAGGTCAATAAGCGATCTATTCGATCGAATTTAATCCAATTCCTCCACCATCTCCCACCTCATTCGTTACGACGACCGAAGGGGCAGTCACTTTTTGGGGGCTGAATGCCTTTGGGCTTTTGAGATAAAAAATTTGTTCTACTGATGGAGATGTAGTGAGTGCATCTGCCTTCAAGATTTACTATATCAAAGGAAAACCGTAGGCAGATCTGGTAGTTGGGACAACAAGAGGCAGTTTGGGAGTAATTAGCCAGAGACCTTTTAAATATGTTGTGATGAGGGAAGACGCTCACTCGAAATTTATCAATAATATAAATCTAGTGGGGTCTCTCGTGATAACAACTTCCTAAGACCAGCTTCTCAAAGTCTGGAACCGATATTTCTAGGAGATTTTTGTGCAGGAGGTACATAAAATATAATTCTTCAAAGACCTTGATAAGCTCAACTCGAAAAGAAGTATTTCGAAAAGGCATCCACAGATAGAAAATTATCCATACAATCAGTTGGGGTGTGGGATGAAACCAACTAGACCTGATCCAACTCTACTTCTGGGCACTCGTAATGGAGAAGTGGTTGAAGCTGCCTCAATCTTGCTCAGAAGGAGTCGAAATATACCGTATACTTAAGGAATCACTGCTGTCAAAGCGATTCTGAGAAGCACCAGAAAGTTTTCTATGCGCATCACCCACCTTTCCCATTATGGCCACGATGGGCGATGACCAAAACTTATTTCTTTGGGATAATGAAAAGAATAAACTGCTCACTAGTAAAATTTTAGGTTATGTCTCCTACCCCAGTGCCGTCAAGTTTAGTCCCAGTGGGGAGCTTCTAGTCATTGGATTTTGCGATGGCTTATTGATATTTCTTGATTCTAAAATTATCAGTACGAGCTCAGGTAAAAATGATGACAATCGGTACATCATCCCGACTTTCACCCTTGTACAGAAAACAAAACTCAGTGACCGAAAGGCAGCAGTCTTAAACATGGAGTTTAGCGATAATGGGGAGTTTCTTGCTATCAGCTTCAATAATAGTTATAACGAGAAGTCAAAAGGTCCAAACAATGGACAATCTTTTGTCAGTCTGTTCGTGCGAGCGAAAGAGAAGACGAAGGGTGTGGCTCGAAACGCCATTGATAAGGTTTATGAATTGTTCAATGACATCCGCTGCCAACAGAGCGAAAACGGGTATCAGACATCAAGTGGAAACTTCTACGGTATGGCTAGTTGTTTTATGAGCTTCGGCAAAAATCCTGACCAAAAAACGTTCCTACTCGTATACTACCAGATCGTCGACTCGAATCAGGTGCGCCTCAACTAGATATCTTAATCTGATTATGTAATATGGGATGTGGACACTTCAAGCGTAGTCGTAAACACAGAAATGATCAGCGAGATCTAGTGGAAAAAAGTGGATATCCCCAATGAAATCCACTGCCTATATAATTTGTTGGAAGACAGTCCTCGGCAAAGATCGAAATCACAACATCGACAAACTGTTATGCTGCACTAAGACTAGCATATCTCATACATCACTGCCATGTCTCTGATCGCCAATAAGAAAAATAAGGGAATTGTGGTGCTAGGCTCATTATTGGGGGATATTCACACAGTCAAACTTTAAAGTCTAAAATATGCAGACATCTTTCTTAAAAATCCTGACCCAAAGTAAATGTTCCTCGCTCGTAGCCAGCCCGCCCACACATCTTTTGTCAACCAACTTGAGATTCATTCGACTGGAAAATATTTGCTAAGCACAGCTCTTACTGACCAGTGCGTTATGAAATGGAGAATTCATGTCGAGCCTGATATCCAGCCCATCAAGTTCGACAGTGACATTTACGCAGATATCCCAAACTCTATCTAATTTGCCTATATGCTCGGCCTCTATAGGGAGAGACAAACGATCTCTGCCGTCAAGATCGACCTCAAAATATAATGGGAGTAGCAATCTCTACAAAGTATAGCGTTTGATAGTCTGGCACTTTACCGCATCATTGGTAGGAGCGCCTTTTCACTTAAAAATAATATATTTAGTCTAAACTAATAACAGATAGTCTATGTTTCTGGAAGAAATGTGATATTGTTGTCAGACAACAATTAAGTTCAGAATTTCTTAGCTTCCGACGAAGGCGCCTTCAATAGCGGGGATCATATTACAGCCATATGCACTGATGCAGCCAAGCAGTCTCTCGTAATTGCTACATCCGGAACCAACGCAACGGTATGTGTCTGGAGCATCGCGAGCCAGATATTACTACATAACATTGGTCTGCCTACGATAACCTACATCCACGTCTTGAGACTATCAGCCTCTGGAGAAGAGTTGTTGGTATATGGTATGAATTCAAGTGAGGAGGGGGTATTGCTCCTGTTACATATCCCTTCCAGAGAGGTGATAAACCAAACTAAACTTTGCTTCGACGTACCGTGGCGCATAAAGGATATGTGTTTTATAGGCGAGACTTTCGACAACTTTGTGACCTGCGGAGTCAAACATTTGAGACTGTGGCAGCTGCAAGGGTAACAATTCACTTACAAAAACCTCGAACTTGATACTAAATATAACTCATCAGGTATATACCTTTGTCTTGTATGCATTAACACTGGCTGTGTACTAGGCACCGAATCTGGGACATTGCTGTATACCGGAATGGATGAGAAATACGAGCAGTATGAGGCTCATAGCAGATCATGTGTATGTCTATCTTTTCTAAATAACCGACTAGTGTCTGGAGGAAATGATAATATAATAATATTATGGAATCATACCTCTGGAAAGCTCATCAAGCTCAAAAGCTATTCAATTGAGGCTGCTATAGGAATCTCAACAGCAAATATTTTGCAGAGCCTAAATCTCGACTATCACAGGATCGTTTATGGTCTCAAGAATGGCTCTATCTCCCAAATATCACTGCCTTTAGACAGTATCATTAGTGTCTCCCATTCAGAATCATCTCGGTGTGTGTTATCACTGCACGACGATTAACCTACGGTCGGACTTTTCTTTAGTGTCAAATCCTAAGAGTAATTGAATGAGAATATTATGAATATTAGTCTAAAAAGCGAAGAAGAGTAACTTTATGAAATCACTGCAAGCGGTTTGATTAGTATTTGGAAACTCAATCCTTTAAACCTTGTGAGTCGCCATAGTTTGTCAGGAACCAGAAGCATGAACATCATAGATGTAGTAGAGCTATTATAACCGAGACAAACGTATGTGGTCATTGAAGCAAACGAACTCTTTGCAGTCAAGAAACCTTTTTCAACAATTCCAGGGTTTTCCAAAAAGATTCTGAGCAAAGTGTTGTGTGCCAATTTAAGTAGAAATGGAAAGATATTGGCAATTGGAATCTAAAGCAGTCCTGAAAACGGCAACGTAGTTTTGTTCGATATAACAGAAAATAACTTCAAAGAAATGCAAACAATCAAAGCCAACTTCTTGCCGATTTATGTTGAATTCTCCAGTAGCAATAGTTGCGTCTTCACGACAAACGGAACAGAGGAGAGTTTCACCAATGTTGAGAAACTCTCAGCTATTTCAAGTTTTGACTGGACCGAATGGTCTGGACTGACCCTCGCCAACTCTCCGAAATTTACCGCAATAACCAGAAGCATCAACAACGAAACATAAAATCGAGTAATATCACTATTAAAGCTCAACAAGAGATATTTTTTATACTCTGATAAAATCGGAACACTCCGATTGTACGATTCAACAGAAGAAAAGAAGGGGACATCTAACATCAAAGACATCAAATTTAATCATCTTAATCAAATACACAGAATAGTCCTCTCAAAATCTGGGAAGATGGTTGCTACTGCTTCTCGAGTGGATAAATCTATAATGATATGGAAAATAAACGCAAACATTTTAGACTTATGAAAGAATATGTTATTTTTTTTGTTAAGTTTTGTTTGTAAATAAGACTTTTTTAGGTTATAAAGACAAACATATTATATTAATATTTTATTGATGATTCCAAATGGTATTAACAAACATGAAAAAAAATCGAAAATAAATGA